>JAJMKP010000057.1:0-10284 GCA_030569295.1 Taiozyma yuanshanica | reverse complement strand
TCCTGTTGTTGAACGTAACCGGTTCTTTTCTTGAAAGTTTGATCTACAGGAAGGCCGTTGACGAGCAAATCACCAGTGACAACACCGACATCAACACGATTGGATAACACGTTCAATAGAGTGGTTTTACCAGCACCAGATTCACCCATCAAGGCAACTAATTGACCAGGCTTAACATAACCTTGAACGTTGTTTAATAATTGTCTCTCCTCCCCGCCCTTCAACTTGATAGTATAATTCAAATTCTTCCAAGTGAAAACATCTTCGGTACTTAGATCTTCACCTTCAAAAACGGCAGCGTCTCTCTTGGATTTAGTCAAAGTCAAACCATCACCAGCTGGACCTGCTTCAAGGTCGTGGTCTTCACCTTTAGCAAATTCATCAGGGATACGACCTTTTTCAAACAACAAACGATCACCATTACCTTCACCGAATTTCATCCATTCGGAAAAGAAGATTAGAGATGCAATAAAGAACACAGTAAAACCGATCAAAATACCAAAGTTTCTCCAGACATGGCTCATGGAATAACCGAAAGCAATCTTTAAGTATCTATCACCGGAGATATCAGGCTGACCTAATTGAGAACCAGTGAAGGCACAAACCTGGCTATTGGTTCCGGCATACTGAGTATAACCGTCACCATTTGGTACCAAGAACTCATCAGAACATTTCATTTGACTTTTGTGGAATTGTGGGGACATCATGGATTCGAAACCGTACTTGACGGGATTGATATGAGCAATCCAAACAAACCATGGATGCATTTCTGGAACCTGAATCACGAAGCTTGAGTATAAGACTAAGGCAACTAATAACAAACCACTAACACTAGTAGCAATGGACAAAGTAGGTGAAAAAGCAGCAGCGGTCTTATATAATACTTTGCAGCAGATGATAGTCAAGTAGCAAAACAATAAGTAAATGAAAAAGGCACCGCCAGTACTCTTCAAGTTACCAAGGAAGTAAGTAATAACAGCAAACAAAAATATTGAGGCAAGCTTCACAGGCAAATCAATGATAAAGGCAGCAATTGCTTCAGCAGATGGTGCGTAGAAAGAGTAACTCCGATGACGCTGGATGATTGGTCTGCTTTGGAAATCCAAGACGATTTCTTGAGAGGCATTGAAGACGAAAGTAATTAAAAGGAAGAAAACTAAACCACCTTTGGAGAAGGCACCAGATGTATCCTTTGGGATATTCCAGAACATAGAACCCATGATAAATGCAATAGAAGTGTTGAAGAGCAATTGAACAGTTAAGAACACAGGATCACCAAGGACTCTATTCACGGCACGACGGGTTAGTAAGTTCAACTGAGCTGGGTAACTAACGGTATATTGTGAAGAGGCCTTTTGATGTTTGGATTTTTCATGAGCGAGTGAGTCCTTAAACAACTGCTTAGTAGATTCAGCATCGACGTGCGTTTCATAATCCTGAATCTCAGAAATTACTTTCTGATACTGTTGAGATTGTAACCAATATTCCTCAAACTCTGCTGGAGTCAATGGAACCTTATGCTCATAGCCTTCTCTTGTAAATCTACCTAAAGGATCAGTGATTGAGGTTAAAAATTCAGAAGTTGATTGACGATTCAGTGGCTCGTAACCCATATCAATGAAGAATTGTCTAGCTTCAGAAACAGGACCGAAATATATTTGACGGCCTTCATAAAGAACAGTGACCTTGTCGAACAAGTTATAAATATTCTCGGAAGCTTGATAGATAGTGACAAACGTGGCTGATTGCAAGAGGTTTGTAGTGGTTCTGACAGCTTGAGCGTATTCTAAGGCAGTGGAGGAATCTAAACCTCTGGTAGCATTATCCCATGCGTACACAGCAGCACGAGCAGATAGGGCTTCAGCAATGGAGACCCTCTTTCTTTCACCTCCAGAGACACCTCTGATAACATCATTACCAACTTTAGTACCAAAGGTGTGTCTCAAACCGAAGACAGTAGCTAATAATTCAACCATAACTTGAATATACTCTTCTCTCGAAGCATCATTTGGTCTTGTCGATGGAGTACGGCAGGCAACGGCAAATCTCAAAGTCTGCTCAACAGTTAAGTGTGGGAAATGCTCATCGTATTCAGGATTGTAGATCAGTTCTGATTTGAAATTCTTGACCATTTCCTCCTGTGAGATACCATCGTAAATGATTCTTCCTTCTACGCCTTTGTAATGGTGTGTTTCACCGGCGATTGTTCTCAAGAAGGTGGAACAACCAGCACCCGGTCTACCAAGTACCAAACACATTTCACCAGATCTGACCAAACCATTGACGTTGTTTAGGATCTTTCTCTGTGGAGTTTTCTTGAAGAAACCAAGAGGGTTTGGGACCAGATCTAGTAAAGTCGGAGCAAAAGTGACACTGCTGTCGTTACCAATGGTTGAGACATTGTTTATAACAACGCCAGATGATCTTAGTTGGAAACCTCTTCTAGTGATATCGTTAACGAAAGCACTTAGTATTGCCTGAAGATCGAAATCATTGGTATCGATAGATCTTGGGAACTGTGAAGCGTTTTTGCTGGAAATTGTTTTGACCAAAGACTCAAATTTCTCAAGAGCGGCGTCGTGTCCCTCCGCGGAAAGCACTCGGATGAAGTCATCGCCGGTGCCCTCGTGATGAATGTTTTCATCGCTGCTGTTGGCGTCCTTCTCGCTAGAGCTCTGTTTGGACGACATGAAGTCAAGGATTCTGTCGAAATAGTTGTCTATCTGCGTGCTATGTTTGGGGGCAAAAGCCCTTCGTTTTATATTAAACCAACAAAATCTAGGGAGACTAGGGAACTTGTCGTTGATTAATAAGTCTCTTAGTTCAAGAGCATCCGTAACGGAGCCGCAGTAGGCTCCCAAAAGTAAATACATAGCCTAGCTGCAGAATTATGCAGAATCAGGCTACGTTTAGGCTAAGGTTCAGGAAAAGCCACCAACAATTTCTAATCACTTTCGGGTGATCAAGGCGTTAGCGGCGATAGTGCTGAATTATCTCCGAAGGGTTTGTAATCAAAAGTCCAAACATTCAATGAATTATATTGAAAAGGCTCCATTTCTATACTGATTTGATATATAATTTGTATTTCAAATGTTCCAGGGGCGTGCTATCTTAGTGGATGATTTGTATCATGCTTCCACTATGTCTACGTTGCAGGGATTAAGCTATCAAGCTTCAGAAGTAGTATATTACCCTGGAGTCGTAGCCGTATCAGTACAAGTCAAGGGATGCGGCAATATCTAGCTGAATGTGTCCAACAAGATAAGAGAGGTTAAAGGAATTGAGATATCAAGCTTATAGTTATTGATAATCTACTCAATGTCAACAAGCTCATTGATCCCTGAATTGTCGTTTAGAAAGAGGCTAAGAGAGCAGCGAGGCCTAACGTTTAGCCTTCTACACCCATTAATTAGTAATAATCGCGTAGTGATTGATATTGCGCTATAAGTTCATTTTAATAGTGTGTGTGTGGTGGTAAACCATCTGAAATTATGACCTAGAGACTATCTATTAATTGGCGGGTGAGTCGACTTGGCATAGAAACTGATCATTCAGGGAAGACTTATACTTGATTAATAATGTCCAGTTAAAAAATAGAAGATATAAGATATCAAATTATATCTTAGAGAACTTTACTAGTGAGAAATGTAACAGGAAAATAGTGTTCACCAAACCTTTAGCAGACCAATCCCTGAGGATCCCCATATCGAGAGTCACAGAAGTATTTATTAATTAATGAGACATACTTAAAAGGTTGGAGAGTAGCGGATTCTACGCAGTCCTTCGGAACATAGGAGGAAGCGGTGTTAACTCCAAGTCAACTATCAATATACCGCGGTTTATAAGGGCGATATATGTCTAACAGCCAGAAGGAGGGAATCTCTCACATATTTTTCGGAAAAATGCCCCAACTCCGCCTTTGATTTTTTAGCTCCGAGGTTACAAGATATGAGTGTAGAGTTATCAGGGGATAAATTGACCTAAAATGTTGAATCACACTTTAGATAACACCGAGAGAACAAGGGGTGGGGAGTAGGTTTCAGGCAAAACACAGTACTCAGCCTGGACAAGGCAGAAACTCTGATTTCTGCGCACGCGATAGTGGATTCCAATGTTTTCTATACACACAAAATCAGAATGCCAAGACGATTACAAGAATGTGAATCGAGACCCTGATTCCGTGTATCACATTACATTGAGAGCTCCAAGTCCCAGAGGGAAGCTTTTTGACTACTGGCACTATCTGGAACCAAAATTAAATTATATGAGCACCTTTGGTATGTTCAACAGAGATGATACGAGACGGAGCGATACCGAACGACCACAAAATCAAGTCACCGGTGTGGTTCGCTAAGATCCTTTTGAGAGTTTGATAGCTTCATAAGTTTGACCTTGAAACGCCGATTCTCGGAGAATAGTCTCTCATAATAGCTCGGCGATGATCCCCTCTATTGGATACAATACCTAAGTTCACCAAGCGGTAAGCTGGAAGCAGACAAGCGATTTATGTTGGTTGCTTTCAATGGCACTGTTATATTGACATTTTCAATTACTAATTACGAATTACGAATTACCAATTTAAGTGTGCTGATCATCTGATCATTTTTCACTTGCAATGATGCACTAGAAGAGGCTCAACTTACCGTAAGATGGCAGATGCAATGGTTACACTAAGTTTTTATTTTTTTTCAATTGTGATCACTCTTCCTCCATGTGGTGCTCCATGTATAACACATATTCTCTTATATCACGCTCAAAAGATGAATAGTTGTCAATAAGCGACTCATGAATGGGATGCGCCTACTACCTAATATTGGCCATCGGAAACATACCTACGAGGATCTTAAAAAAAGATGCTTTCGAAATAGAAAATTAACGTTAATAGCATTAATGTACTAGTCTTTATGGCTTATCTGTATATTTATCACGTTATTCTGTAGAGGAATAAAAGTATCAGAGTCGTTGAAATAACATCAAATTCATTCCGGCTGATATTTGCACATTTCGGATGATTCTATTGGGATCGTGGGTTTATATATTAGTTTATATATTGGTTTATACATTGGTTTATAGTTATTCCTTAGAATCGCTAATTCTTAGATTTGGCAGGCGTGAGTTCCTCCACTGTTTGAAACCTTCAAATCACAAAGCCATTAAAGCAATGGTTGAACCTTAGGTAGAATGATTTAAACTACCTATATTTGGATAGATACCAAACATTAAATTATTCGAAATATCACCATCTGAATTCAATTACTCATATACAGTGAAATACTTTGAAAAGTGATTCTTCACGTTCAACAAAACTTTGTATTTCGTAAAGCTTGGAAACTTCAATCTTCCTTCGCAGTAAACCATATTAAGACTCTCAGCTTCCTGGATTCTTTTCAGTGCAGGAATCGTCTTCAGTGTGTTGGTCATATCGGACATTTCTTCTAGTTCCATCAAATTCAAAGTCATATTGTATCTCTTGTCTAGATGAAAATTTATGTGAATGAAGCAAGTGATTTTGAAGCTTCATTTCATGAACTTCAGTCTTGGTTTTCCAAACATATTTAAAATTCTTTGTGTTGCATTGAGTGCATGTGATTACTATATGTAATTGGTGGTCATTTTTTCCGTAAAGTATCTTGAAGATCTAGTTTGAAGTTTTTTTAACCTATATATAATCTCTCAGCACACCGAATCGATAGCCTTACTCAGTAACTCAATATATCCGGAAAATCAATCAACAAATTTTGAATAGATCTGCACCAGCTGTTTTGAACTGCTGTCGTTAGTTGATTACATCCCAGAAGGGCATTCGAACAGATCATATATATATTTTTACGGATTTTGTTGGCAGCGGTACGGTCTATTTCCTTCGGTATTTAAGAGGACGGATGCAGGCGCAGCTTGCCTCACACTAGCTAAATACTTATTCACAACTTCAAGCTGATAAATGACTTATATATATATATATATATATATATAAATGACGTAATTCTATATATATAATTATGAGATACATATTTGCACATTTTAGAGAGAAAGAAGTCACAACTATTGTGCACCTCATACACCGATGTCTCATCACATTCTCATTAGCATAACCAGGATCTATTCTATTTCGTCATATGAGCTCCACTAGGTATACTATTCTGCGGCTCTTCTTCCCTGATGTTTTTGTATCTTGTTCCACGAAAATGAGGAATTGCAGACTGGAGGGTGGATAATACAGTCACATTGTACGACTTAACCTCAGAAGGTGTGCCGTCAGTTAATGTCTCAGAAACCAAATACCATGGTTTCACAGTCTTCCTCATAAAATCTTTCAAAAGGTGATCTTCATCTTTTATTTCAAGAGTTGGAGGGGCTAGTGTAGGATCATCAAGATCATCATCCCCTAGTATAGGTCTTAGTTTGTTTCGGAGATCATTAAACAATTCGTGGTAATCTCGATCACTTAACAAAATATTCGAGGAATGCAGACACATGAATAAAAATGGTGAGGTTTTGCATAATGAGCAAGCAAATCGTTCTGGAGACCCATCGGCTAAAACTTCTTCATCGATATCTTTGGTTTGAACTGAAACTCTGTTCAGTAACTCTTTGTTGAGAAACTGGCGAAACTCCAAATAATGCTTCTTTATTCGAAGCAGCCTCATTTGGAACCTTTGACAGACATTGTATAAACTAGACTCGTAGGTGTCAGCAGGATTCAAGTTTGTTACGTATCTTTCAAGCTGACTCAATTGGCTGTTCTCAAGCAGCGTCGCAAGAGATATTTGTCCTGAGAGAACTTCATTGGCAAAACCTCCTTTGTCCAAATAGCTCTGTATTCTTAACATGTGTGTTCTAAGTTCCTCCAACTGTAAGATCTGGAGTGAAGCTGCTATATTTATGGCAGATGTGCTTCAGATGGCACGAATCATACCATTGTATGCCTCAGTGGTGTTTCTAGTATAATATCTTATTTACTGTGCTTGAGATGGTTGTTTTGAAATAAAGGCACCATGTCTAATAGCCTTCAATCTGATGACAAGCTTTGAAACACCCAAGAAGGCTTCTTCTAGATTCTCTCAGGGCTCTCCATTCTCTTTAATATGATGAGTTCGATGAAGGCTTTAGATGACACAGAATCTCTTTCAAAATAGCGGGAAAGACTCGCTTTTAGGTGAACACAACACATCCCAAGATATAGGATGTTATCTCTTGCCTCTCTGAAAAATGTTTTCATTAAGGCCAATCTATTGCCCTTGTGAGCATCTGCAATTATTTGTAACCCAAGAATGCACCTCCAGGATTGCACCTCCATGTCTGTAATGAACGTAATCTTTCAAGAGTTCATCGTGGAATGAAACATCAACCAAGAGCGAGTACTCACTTCTTTGAGGTGAGCATATTAGCTATTCTCAGGATCTGATTATCATTGGTGAGTGTTGGGGCGCTACTCAAGAGTTTCATCTGTCGTTCTCTGGCCCTGGTGGTATGTCGGATCTTCTTCATAAATATACCATAAACTGATATGAAGTTCTGTGTACCACTCCTGATTAACTTCTGGGAATCAAGGAAGTCATGTTGTATTAAGAATATGCACTCTTGCTCTGAATTCAGGTTCTTCCTTTTCCTTAAAGACTCTTCAGCAATGGGGATTCTTTGAAATGGCTTCAGCGTAACCTTCTGCTGAGTTGTGGGAAGTTCTATGTCGGTTTCGTTATGATTAACATTTAAAGCAGAAATTCCTCGGGTACTTTAACAAAATCCTCTATTATTATAGCAATTTTCTCAGGATCTTCTCTATCACAATCGTTCCTCTTCTGAAGCACCACCATCATCGTCATTTTCAGCTTCAAGATCTTGAGCGTCTTCGATCTCAACCTGGAGGTCAGCTTTTATTGGGTTTACAGCTCTCAGTAGAGGTCTATCTATTTCTTTTTGATTATAGACTCTTGAATCGCCGCATAAAGATCTTCAATTAATTGGGCAACATCATAATTGTTGTATACTGCCCAAATATCGCACAGTCTGTTAATCTTGAATTGAATTGGTGACAGATTCTCCTAGCACCCACTTCTGAGAGAAACTTTCGAGGTATGCTGAACAGTAATTCCAGTATCGTCGTGATATTATTCTTCAAAGGAGCCCTCATGGTCTTCGAAAGAATCACATATGCTTCAGCAAGTCTCGCATCGCCACCTGAACGTTCAAATGTCTCTGTTAGCTCAGTTTTCTCAATACTTTACCTCGCATTTTAATTCGGTTCCACGATTATTTTGACTTCTGTGTTTCTCTCTCAAGTTTTCAAGCTCTCTGATCTTAACACCTTCATAAAGACAGGCATGGTAATTGGGAGCTGTAACAGTTGCAATAGTCTGTTTAACATCAAAACATGATTTGATATGAAGTAGCTAGCCATATCAAATGGCTAGTATTTTATTACATAACCCATCATAAGATTATATACGCGAAAAAATGCTGGCTTATAGATTGAAACCGAAATATGCAGGTGGCATGCTGAGTATTGATGGTGAAAGATATCCTTTTGAAGAGTTTCAAGTTGAAGTTCTTCCGAGTGCTGCTAGATCTTTGTTGAAAGGTGGTGTTTACGTTGATACGAATTTCTAATGGAAGGTTTCATCTGTTGCACATAAGTTTGTAATACAAATTGATAAAGGTTATTCCTCATCGGCAATTAGTACTGACTACAAAGAACCGATATAACGGAAAAAAGTATTAATTAATTAAACTATATTCTAACCAAGTAAAGATAATTATGAGAAAAAATATTTATAAAGTCACAATCTTCTCAAGCCTTTTCGACATCTCTAGCCTTCTTTTCTTTAAGAGCCTTTCTTTTAGCAAAAAAGGCACCAGCATCATGCATAGCCCAGTATAAGACCAAGATTGCAATGACGTTGAAAATGATATAGACCCACATGAACCCGAAATTTCTCCAGAAGTGAGAGGAATAGAAATGTCTCTGTGTTGCAAAGTAGGTATCGGCAGAGTCATAAGCACAGTAACCACATTGGGAAGTTGAAGAAGGATCAGATAAGTAACCACCGTTCTTGTTGATATAGCTCTCCATGTATTCACCACAGGTTTGACCTTCTGGAGCATCGAAGTATGATAATTCCTTCTTTTTACAATGAACTGATCTTCCATGAATTAAAGTGGTAGATAACGCTTCAATCATATAAGTGGCAGGAGAGACCTTATTGACAAAGGTCCAAAAACCAGGCATCAACGAAACAGGTTGCATAACACCAGCGAATGTAAATGTGAAAACATTGACAATTGAGGCAATCATACCAGCTGATGGCAAATCTGGTGCAAAGTAATAGGTACCAATGGCGAAAGTAGAACTGTAAATCTGATATATGATGACAGCTAATAGATAGTAACGGCCGACCATACTCGAACTTTGGTTGATCTTCAGTGGGTAGTAGGAACATAAGAAAAACACAGTTGCACCAATAACATTGAAGAAGTACTCAACGATCATTTGAGAAAACAATAACACTGACCAGTGGAAAGTATTACTCTTGGACTCCCTAGTTTCATATAATACTCTTGGACCAACAGCCTTGTCTTGCATTTGTAATTGAACAGGGTTAGACATGATAACAGTTAAAAAGGCAACAAACATCAAGTTCTGTAAACCAACCAATGAGGTACCAATATTCCAAAAAGTAAATCCAACAAACAAACCGGCAAACCCGTACAAACCAACCTTGGCAGTGATATAACCAGGATCTCTCCAGAACTGTAAAGCCGTTCTGTGCAAAACATAGTAGAACTGAGCGAGATAAGGAGAGTTGTAAACACGATTCAATGCTTTATCATCTTCAGTATGAGAAATCGAACCGGTCGATTTGATAATATCTTCAATGTCTTTACCCACTTGAACGTATTCAGGCGAGGATTCCCATTTAGAGTACCAATCTTCCTCAACATGAGCAGTGGCACCGGCACCAATAACTTCTAAAATGTATTCAGCAGGGTTTTCAAGAGTTTCACATTTTCTACCGCCTTCTCTTTCAAAATAGTCCAATAAAGTTCTCGAGTTATCACCAATGTCACCAAAGTAAACAGTCTGACCACCTTTCTTCAACAATAACAATTTGTCAAATTGTTCAAATAAGGTAGCAGAAGGTTGGTGAATAGTACACAAAATGGCTTGACCAGCTTGGGCCAAATGTTTCAAGACTTGGATAACAGCCCACGAAGATTGGGAGTCCAAACCAGAGGAAGGTTCATCCAAGAACAACAGCAAAGATGGCTTGGCAACTAGCTCAACAC
>JAJMKP010000056.1:0-11264 GCA_030569295.1 Taiozyma yuanshanica | reverse complement strand
GTGAGTCACGTTCTAGGACTATATTAAGAGTACTAGATGAGTCACCTAACTAGATGAGTCACCTTCTAGGGCTATATTAAGAGGCTGTTCCCTGAACTTAGATCCTCTTCAATACATACTTATAATACAACGTTTGTTAAGCTATTACTTCGTACCTATTTGGATCGATCATAGACCTTAATTACTCGCACTAAGATAACACGGTAACCCCACCGTAATACACTATCCAATATTTCTATTGGCATTCCCTGAGCCTGTCTTTAGCTGTCTATATGTCGTTGTTGTAGGGAAAATGGCATCTGAAGTCATCTCAGACCCAAAACGAATAATTTCAAGTGACGACCTCTAATAGTACTATTCGTTTGCAAATCAAAGCTAGCGGACTTATATCTAGCACAGTAAATGAAACTGGCTCGTTGCAGATCTTATGCTTGGGTAACAGGCTGGTACTTTCTTGGTTAATCAAGAATTCATGGACGACCACTGTTGGGAGAAACGAAACCATAAGCAAAGAGAGTGATTCAAACAGAACAATTTGAGCTGACAAAAGTTGTCAAATGGCATACAGATGCTGTAAATATTTTTTATAAATGTGTTATATGTGCCTCTTTAGGCGTAAAAAATGCCACTTGTGAATCTTATATGGTATCTCAAGAAAAGTGGTGATGCTGAATCAGAGTTCCAGTAACAAGAGAAAACGAAACTCAAAACTTCACATGTGAGTTATATATTCAATAAAATGGTCTTAAGGAGTGATTCTACTCATCTCAAGCTCATTTCAAACTGCAGAAACGTCATTGTTGTTGCACATTTGTCATATGACAGCGGCCCTGGTCGAAAAAAGCTTGAGCAAGGAAATGCTTGGAAACTACATCAGGGGCATGAACCAGGAAGCAAAAAGCTTGGATAACTGATACTCGGTGACAATAATGACAATTGAATTATAAAATTGAGCAAAGGACTTATGGTTGTTTCGTAAATGGGGACATCATTGATGGAAGGCTCTTAGTGATAATACCCGTCCAGAGTGCCACAATCTAACAATTATTGCAGTTTAGGAAAAACCTATTATAGTTTCCAATAAAGAAATAGCTGAAGTGTATACTGAACTACTTTATAGTTGAGGTTTTGTTGGCTTTAGTTGGTAATTACTGAATATTCAGAATTTCTCCAAAATATGTAAACTACCTTGATTATACACACAAAAGAACTGAAAAGAATATGATTCTTGATATTCTACAACTTCTAAGCCTGATCTGGAGATACGGAAAGCAAGCAGTCCCTTTATATCTGATATATCACAACATAATTTATATTTTGTTACAGCATTAGGTCCTCACCAAAAGTCATAATGTTTGTGATATAAACTCCCCATCAGACACATAAGAATCCAATATTCAAAGAAAATAAGTAGCGAAGACGTTATAATGATGATTTTATATTACAGTGTGACTACTTTGAAAAGATTATTCCTTGTGGTTGTGAAGATTTCGAAGTCCCATGATAGACTCCTTAGTTTACAAGAACTCCGACATAAAGCACCCGAAATGTATACATCAAGGATATAATTAAAAGCCTAAAAGTTGATACCTACAATGAATCAGGATATTCTTCCCAATGAAATTGAATAATTGACCTTTAGTCTTAATCTGTATCTATAAACATCGATATTAGTGACAAGCAACTCATAAAAGTCAGATTATTTGACTCCACCTTGATGTGAGAACGGGTATGTTTAAGCAAAAGTTTTGCATCAGTAAAAGCGTAGAATCTGTGCTGGTTCTAGCGAATAATAGTCAATTAAGCATTCTAAATTCCACTTGTGTGATTATCTGATGAAACATAATGCGTTTCCTGCTTACCCCTAAAGTCGTTCACTAGCACATAATTATCAATGAGAAATAATTCAAAGACCTTTTATTGCTATAAGGCATTAGTCCAGCTGAGTTAGGATTTGAATTGAAAGTAAGTTATCACACTTAAACGCCTAAATAGGTGCTTCTATAGGGAAATTATTGGTCACGATTTCAGCAAAAGGAAGAAATAGGGGGCATTGACCGACCATAATACATAGTAACCCAATTTTCTGTGTGATCCAAAAGATAAAGTGTGATATAGGGAGCACCAGAAACCATAATAAATCTCACAAATAACCTTAAATAAGTTAATATCGTAGATAAAGGGAGCTCGAAGTTAGTAAAGGATAGTTCAAAACACTTCAACATCGAAAAGTAGGAGGTATATTCTTGAAATTTATTTGAAATTTGAAACTTGAAGCATTGAATCTGACTGTGAGCACAATAAGAGACATCTGTATCATGAGATATATGAAATTATTGCAGTGAACGAGGATATAATGTCGATTGATGGGCTTGCTAGGTCTGTCACATGACTGTCATATATTTACCAGATATCCGAGGACCGGAATTTCGCTTGGGTACTGGTGGCCTAACCAGAATTAACAACAGTAAGATATATGCTTATTAAATGAGTTAGTGGCAGTTAAATAAGTACAAAGCGACTCTCTGTAGTGCACTGAGTGCTATCAAATCTAAATATTGGGTTATTCTTAGGAAAACTAAATACAAATCATTAAAAGTGAAGAAAATTGGTAATTTTACTATAGATGTTAACAAAAGTCTTCTTACGTGATGGAGATTACTAAATACGTTGTTGGGTATATGAAAATGACTCTAGTGAGACGGCATATTCTATTTAGTTAACCTTCCCAATTCAGATAAGCTTCTTTTGTAAATTCAAATTTTTATATTAATTTTGGAAAATGAATATCGATAATAAAAATGAAAAAATAAAATTTAGATACATTGCAAATAATGAGTTTCTTGATAATAGGATTATGGAAATATCGATTAATATTGCGCTAATTAATAATGGTATGATATTTAATATGGATTGTGTATTAGGTAAGAGCAAACTATGCTTTCAAGTTATCTCTATTTCAAGCATTAAGCTACTTTGAGCTAGTTTGTAAATAATCATAAGTATGAGAGTCCAGGGTCAAGTAGGAACAGAAGTACGTCGCAATCATATTGTATAATGCCACCCTAAAACGTTAAGTAGAGGGTAATGAACTGATTACTGAAGGGCTCTTATTGAATCAAAGTATGAATCTCAAGTTCAAAGGTATTTCTAAATGTTGAAATTATTATTGTGTAATATGATTAGCAGAAGATTTATATTTAAATACTTTAGACCCAGATGTAACAGAACGAGAGAAATAAAGAAGACTAACAGGAGTCAAACTTAGATAATTGAAGGAAAGTTCTGAGAGAAAAGCGATTATCAGCAGATAGCGCCAGATACTGAGAGTGAACTTGCATGAGGTCGCGGTGTAAGATGTTAGTACTTCAACCTTGTGTCAATGTTCGGAGTAGCTAGATCTGTACGAGATTACTGCGAAAGGACTACTGGCCGATGCGGTTAAACGGTTTATTTCCATCCAAATTTTTTCTGCAAATAAGTCCCTGTACTAATTGAGGTCTACAACTTCTTGAGCAATGACCGATCATCATAGTTAGAGAGATGATCTACCGGAGCCATCGCGCTGGTCATAAAAATTGGAGAGAAGGGTTAATCTTGATGAATTTGAAGTTTGGACTACTTTGCTGACTAGTCGTATTCTAGCTGGTAATCGATAAGATCAATTAATTAATTGTTGATAAAACTGTTTTAACGACATCTTTTACGTCCGTATCTTAATTGCACCCACAAACCTGTGCTTGGGGTTCAGATGGCCATGAACTTATTAGTCCGTTTCTGGTTTGGGCACATCTTAAATTCATTATTCATTATTCATTATTCATTATTCATTATTCATTATTCATTATTCATTATTCATTATTCATTATTCATTATTTATTATTTATTAATTCATTGATCCTTCCACATTTTGTGAAAAAGATCACCAATTGACATTTCCAACCGACAAAAATGTCTAGCAGCAAAGCCAGCCCACAAAACCAAGGAGCCCTACGCTTTGCGACCGTTCTTTACGAATCAGATTCCAGACTCACTGTTGAAGATCGGAAAAAGCTTGCACAATTTTTCGAGTCCACAAAGTCAGGCTCTGCTGTTATTCTTATTGGGGCCGCTGCAATCGCTGGTGTTGCTTGTGAGTAAGCTAATATTACCGCAAACATTATCGAGTCGAAATGGGATCAGATACGTTGTTGGGGGTATTTCTGGCTTGGTAATCTTCTTCTTTGGAAAGAGACCTGTGGAGGTTGCAATGTTTGACTACAAGTTAACACAACTGAAGGAGACACACAAAGCATGTTATGAGGCAGCTCGGTTCTATAGAGGCATACCACTTTCGCAGCAAATCCAGTACTTCAACCACACTCTAAAGCATCCTGAAAAGACTATCAGAGACCCTAGCGAGGGTAAATTTGACTCTTTTGTCAACGGCTTGAGAAAGAATGGTGATTGATCAGTCAGGTCTTGTCATCTTGCCTAATTACTTTGTGCGACTTTGCTCCCACCCTTTTGAGGATCCGTGTCCGTGTCCACTGCACCATGTACCTTTTACGTATTATATTGGAAGTTTACAATATTTGTAGTGTAAAATGGTGCTCTTGTATCATCTGCATATGTTTGTTCTTGCTTAACGCTGAAATTCTTTGATTACCCATTGATACGTTCTCATATCTCCCTTATCAGTACTGCTCTACTTGATCAGTTGAATCTGATACGCAATCTTTGGGCGTTGTAGCTTCCTGAATGGACACCAAAAAATTCCCCGTAGGAATCGGTAATTTAAATGGACCTAGGACTTTCAGTTCTGTCTGAAGCATTTCCAAGAATGGACACCGGCTCTAAATATTGGCAATGCCTTAGTGTTGATGGATGGGAGTTTTTCAAACCTCCTGAAAAATTAAAAACTAAAAAATAAGGCATCAACAACACTACAAGACTAATTGCACCTCCTTTAAAAAACAGTCTTAGATGCCTTTGAAAACAGCAGATACACAGCATTCACCAACAAATGGCATTAAAGCTATGACAGCACCTACAAAGTTTTGACTACGGCTGATATCTGGTTTCAAAATCCCTCCTAATCAAAACGATAAGACAACTGATGTCATTCCATTTCCAGCATTAGAACAAAGCCAGAAGCGTCTTCAGTAATGGTGCTATTTCCTATTTTATCATTACTTTGCCTCTGAGGGTGGAAATGGCCTATCAGAATACTGTTCATCAGGGAAGAACAATTGAAAGATTATGCTGATGCCCAAATGCCGTCAGATTAGGTACAGACTCATTATGTTCATGACACCAAACAACAGTCTTAGGTCCACATTGCTTATTAGTTGCATGAACCATTCCTATGGCTGTCCATTCAGATTTATTGGGTCTCTGTGTTTCAATCGAAATTGGTGATTATTTTGCAACACATCGTTAAGAAAGCATGTTGAAGCGGATGAGTTCAGGGATGGTGGTCAAACTAGATGTTTCAGAGGCATTCTGAACTCACACATACATAATGCTGTTGCTGCTAGAATGAGCTTGGATGTTATATGCCATGAGACTACACAACGGTGGTATGAATCCCCGAAAAGCGAAATCCAGAACAAGAAAAATTTCGGTTTTGCGAAAGAGGGTACGAAAAGTCTATATCCAAGAACATTCCAACCTCTCAAGATCTTTGAGCTATTTAATCGAAGAAGCTTTAGGCTTGAATCGTGGTTCTTTAGAGTCCTATTTCAAAGAAGTTCAACAGGCCAAATTAAAGATCATAAAGTACCCTGATTTGAAGGACCTCCTGTGGAGTGGAAGTCACAAATGTTTTAAAAAGAGGAGGAATTTAAAGATACCACGTTCTCAACAAAACTAAATCAAGGTGTAGGAGAGCATCGTGATGATGATTTTTTGGCCCGAATATAGCAAGCCAGTCACCATAACTCCTTACAGGTTAATGATTTCAATGGTAAGTAGTTCGATGCTCCACCTGTTGACAACACTTGGCAGTTGGTCTTACTCTTGAGTTCATTACACAAGGTGTGTGCGTCGCTACAATCGATAGAGTTTTGATACCAAAGGCTGGTGAGGGTGACAGGTTATGTCGTTTTTTCAAACTATTGACATTGAATCAAAAAGGTCTTCAATTGAAGTCGACCAGAAGACTAAATTGTTAGTGAACCAGAGAGATAGTACAAGATTAAGGAACAAAATTGGGTTTCAATTCCAAGCGGATGAAAAAATAAACCAGTTGGATACAGTGTGTTCTGGAATAGGGTCAAATCACATTCCAAGGTTGGTGTTCCGAAAGTCTTGAAATATATCCAGGAAGAAGTGGCAAAAGCAAATGACGTGCTACACAGTGTGATTTCGTGACAACAATTATGGTTTTATCCAATGTATATCTCAAATGAATATTATTACCGTAGGATGATTAAACGTTTCCCTGGACGTCGTTTCTGAAGTGGCCAGAGCAATGTGACGCCATTCAATAGTGCACAGTCCACTCTCACTCTACGTTCTTGCATCATGTGAGAACTACAGTATTCGATGTTGGTTTGGTGGTTAACTGGCAGCTTTGAGTGATTAATCCTGCAAGCTGCTACTCACGTGACTGGCAACCGGTTTCCTAGAGCTTGTGGAGCAATATACTGACTCACGCTTTACCTAAGCTGTCATGTAAAAAGCTTTGAACCTTGTAATACTTTGGGATATACCAGAATGTGGGCTGAACAGTTTAGAATATTCGTGAAATTCGTACTTGTCGTTATGGTGCTATGCTTACAGCAAGTGGTGATGTTTTAGTGGTAAAGTATTTACTGAACACATGCAAATTTTCTTGAAACTGGTTGAATCTGCCGACGTGGATATGAACTTTCGCAAGTCGTTCTCACTGTTGAACCTCATGTTATCCTGTTGTCGTGCTTCACTGGAACCGTTGCCAATCATCACCAACCTGAAGAAACTACAGGACATTAGATTATCATTCAATGAACTTTGGGTGATGCTAGGTTAAGTCGTACAGACGTGTTTGGGAACATATATTTGTCCAAGTGGGTGTTGTCATTGAAATTATGAAAGAATTCAAAACCGTGATGGTAAAGAATGAGAATTTCAAGAAAATACTTGATTATTATTCCAAGCAAGGCTGATATTTTCTACCAGTTTGTCAAAGGGTGTAATATTTGAATGTTGCAGACAGTTGATGTGATGGTCAAGTCTTTTACCATTCAATCAATAACTCAATCTAAAGTGGCAAATCTTCAGTTTCTGCATCTCTGGTCTCGGAATCTTCATCTCTCCAAACAAACACTTGCTTAAACAACCTTGCAACTATAGTTAAAATCAAGAGAACAGGGACCTCGATAAGCGGGCCGAAGGTAGCTGCAATGGATTGTTTCGATCCTGAGCCGTAAATAGATATTGCGATTGCCAAGCTTAGCTCAAAGTTATTAGACGCAGCAGTAAATGTTTGCGTGATGGTGTCTTCATAGCTTGCTGAGCAAAATTTCCTCCACGTACCAACTTGTGAAGATTTCTCACATCCACATAAAAGTGGGTCTGTTTCTTCGCTTTTTTGAATTCCCTTTTCTCTCTTGTGAAATTCAGTAGACAAAAATCTCATTAAATAAAAGGTCCCAAACCAGGTAATAAAGAAATAAAGAATCAAAGGGATAAAACACTTGAACGCCTGACCAATGTCCTTGATGAAGCTGTAACCTCTACTAATGAAAATCACAATAACAGTGTACACCAATGCAATCAAAGACCATGGGGCAATGAACGGAAGGATTCTTTTCTGGAATTTTTGCTTACCAAAAAGCGCAAGACATCCGAATCTTATAAGTAAACCAAATCCAAACGGAATGCCAAGAAAAGCGCCCACACTTTCTGCGACTGCTGAATATGTCACCGATCCAGTTCTCGGAGTACCAGTAATCACATAACAGAAGAATATCTGGAAAGGAGCATAGAGTATAATTTGCAGTATGCTGTTCGTCACCACAATGATAGTGCACAAAGTGTTGTCACCACCAGCCAGCTCGTTCCACACTAATACCATGGCAA
Source organism: Taiozyma yuanshanica (assembly GCA_030569295.1). Taxonomy (NCBI): domain Eukaryota; kingdom Fungi; phylum Ascomycota; class Saccharomycetes; order Phaffomycetales; family Wickerhamomycetaceae; genus Taiozyma; species Taiozyma yuanshanica. The sequence goes on along the minus strand of JAJMKP010000056.1, from coordinate 3,218 downwards.
TACACCGTGCAAGGCCAATCATAATGATACCTATCCGATACTCTTCTTGATTAAATAAGACCATCCAGCTTAGACCAAACATAACAAACGGACAAACAATCCAGTTTAGTATCAATGAAATCACTAACTGTTGATGAAGCCGCTTTTCTCTCAACGTATGATGGATAGTTTCCCACTCCACTTTACACAATGGAGGTATCATCATGACAATTAATCCCACCGCCAGAGTAACTCCAACACCAGCTAGCTGAGCATTTGACTCGAACTCAGTTCTAGCATTTGGGACATATACAGAAATCAGAATTCCAATGATAATACTTAGGATAATGATCAGAGTTAAAAGCCTATCAGTCCAAGATAGTTCTTTCGCAAGCAAGGATAGTCCTTTCCTGACGGTTATCCGTGTCATAACGGCTTCAGATCGTCTGCTATTACTCTACGTTTGTTAGGAGAGGATTGGTTTGCCACCAAAATTGGCCCCTAAATACTTCCTATAGAAAAAAAAATAGGGTTTCTTTTTTTAAAGAGACCGGCGCCGGTGAATGTTATCACTTATGAGCGCAGTCCAATATCTAGCCTGATCTATGACTAAAATTGGTTATAATATTAAGCAAACCAAATGTACAGCGAAATATGCAGATTTCCAGTTGAGGGCTCGCTTGACCTGTCGTTAAGATATTTACATACATATTTAATATATTAAACAGTGTAATAGTATGGCATGTTACGGCTACTAAGACCTTAATTACTCGCACTAACTGAATGCGGTAACCTCAAACGTATTACAAACAGCATAGTATGCAATATCTAAGATAAGGACAATGAATAGGTCCTGTTGGCACTTCGATTGCTAAAAAAGGCTCATCATAGGCCAGCTGCGCCCTAAATGTGCAGAATGTTGGCTATAAATGATTAGAAGAGGTCTTTTCAGCTACCATGTGAATTTTTGATTTCTTTTACTGCAAATTATGTCCTGAATGTTCTGGACCTCAACAGATCGCCCGTATTACTAGTAGAATGACCGGGTCAGTACCAGAAAAAAGAAGTAACGACCTTCAAACAGTATGCAGTGTGCAGAACAGCTCTCCTCAGACTGCTACAGATTCCAGTACGATCCTGATCTGCCAAGTATCTCTAAATTCCATGTTGCAACATTTAACATCTAAGATGAACAACGGACTAGTCCCACCCTGGATAGATTTCGACTACTCCAAGAAGCTCAGATTTTATACTTAGCCAGTGATCCGTCTGACCGGTCATTGCCCCACGTTCCAGCCTACTAAAAAAATTATTTATATCTCTTCCCGTCCCTTTTAAACCAATTCCAGCTCAACGATAAATCTATGACAGAAGAATGTCAGATAATCCCCTTCCTAGAGTTTTATTTGCCTGTGTTCACAATGCAGGAAGATCGCAAATAGCTGCTTCGTTGTACAAAGCCAAGGGTGGATTCGGTATATCTGCTGGTACTAATCCTTCAGACCACATTCATCCTAATGTTGCAAGATGCATGCAAGAGCTTGGTCATGATTTATCTAAATCTACTCCGAAGAAGTTAGATAAGGCTCTTGTGTTAGAGAATAAGATTGATTTTATAATAACAATGGGATGTGGCGAAACTTGTCCTTACATTCCTGGTGTTAAAATTATATCTTGGAACATCCCTGATCCCAAGAACATGAATGACATCGATACTAAGAGTGTGATTGAAAAAATTGAATCCCAGATCTCGGAATTAAGTATCGATATTGCCAGATAAGTGTTCTATAAGCTACACTACAGTCGTATGAGTCGACTGTCAAAGTGATGGCTGGTGGGGGAGAGTAGTGGTGGTGACGGGTAGTGAGCAAACGACTGGTAGTTAGTGAGCATCAGATTACTGGCTAGTGACTGTCTGGGAGGTGTTCCGGCGAGTCCTAGTGATTAATGTTGGAGTGGCCAGTATCTCAGTGCCTGAGCTGGCGCTGTTGGAGTGGCAGATGTGCCGGTGGGCAGTGCCTGAGTTGGGTGCTGACAGGCTGATGTTTCCGTGACCAGGGTCTGACTATTGCAGAACTATGGTCCATGGCAGCATAGTTGGTGTATATATGGCTACGCTATGCTTGTTTGTACAACTAGATTCTGTATGGCTATCTCTCTGTATGGTGTAATCAACACGACAACAATGGTGAGTAGATTAACTGAAGAAAAAGGGATATCCACGTATACTTCTGGTTATTCCCCAAGTAATTTAAACGCTACTCTTTGTAACAAGCAAGTGCTGACTGATGCCATGTGGAACTACAAGAATGCCTGGATGATGTCTATATTTATTAAGGATAAGGACTTACTATCAAGTCCACTAAAGCTTTTGAAAAGAGACTCCAAACTAGTATCGAATAGAATAATATCTATACTGGCTCCTGGGTCATGTGGATCTAGAAACCGAGAGACCCTGATTTTGTTAGACACTCACAGTAGTTGGGGATGGTCATCCAACGATTCGAGACTGCTTTCAGCATCTCGACCTCAACGATTTTGTGTGTAAAGTTGTCCAGCATGGTGCAGGTGCTGTTTTGGACTCCAGAGAACTCAAACAGGTGGGTGTTCTCCTGCTTCTTGTGTAGTGGTTTCGACCCGGTTGTGTAGCTGGGGATCCGCTTTTTGGTGTCGTGGTATCGCCGTCTGGGTATGCGGGACCGCGAAAAAAGTGTTGCGGGTACCACGGTGTCTGGGAATTGGACAATAGTGCGGCTGGGGATACCACTAGTGTTTGACGCGGGATCTGGACAATAGGGTGCTCAGGGTTCGAGCTAGTGGGTCAGCGGTGCGGATGGCATTCAACCTGCAAAGGAAGTGGGTTGTCCTGGTTATAGTTTACGCTGGTTGCTGGGATACGGTGTAATTTGGTGCTGTGGTGCAGAGAGGTGAGGTTATTGTAATTTCTGGTTAGCTGGTTAGCTTGATAAAGTAGAGGATGAGGTATACAGTTGTTGTGGTAGGTAGTTATCATGGGGAATAAGGGTAGATACCTCGCTGGAGACCCAGCCATCTGAAAGCAGTCATGAATCACGTTGAAAACGTCCTGATACCACAGAAATTGGACTCCCTTTTTGGAACAAATGAACTTTATCAAAATCTAAAGAGATTCATCCAGGAAAACCATCAGATGCCGGTAATTACCACGGCCACCGTGAGAGTTGACGACACTGATGTTTACATCCCAGCCATAGCAGAAG
>JAJMKP010000055.1:0-12663 GCA_030569295.1 Taiozyma yuanshanica | reverse complement strand
GCGGTACAAAGCGGTGGCCAATTCATAACATCAACTTGGAACCTTCCTGACAAAGAATTAATTCATTATCATGAGTCGACTCCATCCACCAAAATTTTGTGTTGTCTCCATTGCACTCAAAATCAGCTCAGTGGGTGCTAATAATTTCGGCGGCAATGAGAACAATATTCAAACTCTGGGATTTTCAACATGTCATGCATTGAGTGGTTTTACTGAAAACAAATCAAGGAAAAAATCGAGGTTCTGTTATTCGCCAAATGCGTCATCAAGCTCAATTTGTTCAGTATCTACTGAATTTATAGATCTGGATCTTGGGGTGAGATCGGTACCCATCTGCCCATAGTTTTTCATCTCTTGTTTTACAAATATTGCGAGATCTCTACAGATCGTGAGATATTATATATTCAACTCATCAAGTCCAAAGGTATCAATTCCTGAAAGAAAATAAACTCACCAGCATAAGCTCTCAGAGTATAAATTTAGTAATAATTCACTGAATCTTCTATTACACTGAGATCCATAAAAGCAGTACACCGCTCACTATATAATCATGCCGCTCTCAGATTCAGATTTCCGTACCATCGTCAATAAAGTACACAAACTCAGTCAACAGAACCTTCATCTCACGGTGGAGTCACTCCTCAACCAACCAAGATCACATGCTGTAACCGATCCGGTTCTGTTCACTTCCAGGTTCAGAACAGAATTCCCAGACTCCACCTTGTTGAAATCCTTCGATATAACTTCGTTCTCTTGCCGTGATGATTTCGATCCAGACAACCACTATTACGCCGGGAACGTATGCTATGTGAAATCAGAGGACAAAACGTCTTCAGGTAAAGGCTACGATGTCCAGAAGAAGAATACATACTCTCTATGTCCACTGTGTGACCCTTTTGCTAAGTTGGGCTTACACGAGGGAACTCATAAGTATAAGCGTGTCCAAGGTGAGGACCTGGAAGCCGATCTAAGAGAACCTGTTTTCTATGATACTTTACACTCTCAGTACTCACACCATATGGGCCAATGTCATGGTGTGTTTAAGGATAATAGTCATGCCGAGACCCCATTCTTAGGATTCACCAAGCAGAAGCTATCATCTAGCTCGAAAGGTGACTACGAACTGGCTTGTGTTTGTCCATATGCAGAAGATGATGGTCAGGGAAAACTGAGACCATGTTTATCTGTGTTCAAGGCCAACTCTAATGCGAAAGATGGAAACTGTTTCAAAGCATATTTCAGACATGTTGATTCTTGTCACAAGCACAACTCAAAGAACTCTAAATGTATACGACATTCCAATTACTTGCCTGACTCACAACAATTGAATGAGTTCATTCCATTGAATATGATCAGCTTCAAGGATTCATTGTCTTTCTTGCAGTCACAGTGCCACGACTCAACTGTCTGGCCATTTGAGCTTTGTCAGGATCCTAGAATCCTGGAGTTGCTAGGCTCCACGACTGATCAGATCGAGGGATTAAGTACTAGTAATCCTGTTATACAAGAAGTTCTAAATGATACGCTCATTCAATCGGCTGAAGATGTCATCATATTCACAGCTGATATGCCACTGATAGACGATGCTATTGGAGATCACCAGTTCGAAATAGACATGGTCACAGAATTAAATAGATTTCTGGCGAGCCCAAAAGATAATGAAGTCTCAATCTCCGATCAAGAAATTGACACGCTTCTATCATTAGATATCCCAATAGACGACTGTCCAGAGCTAGAAGAGGATGAAGAGGAGTTTACAGTGGATGCTGACAACGAAGAGGTCATATGTAGCGACCTTGTAGGTGAACTTTTTACATTACTCAACGAGGAAAGTTCAGAGCAATTCTTTGATGAAGATTTTGGTGAACGCTCCACGGAAGATTTCTGTTTTAGCAGCATCGAATAAATGTTTTTATTTTTGGTGATAGTTCTATTGTATATAGTAGCCTATAGCTCTTTCACTTGCAAACTGACTCCGACTGCTGAGGCCTAATCACATGGGGAGTGAAATTATAAACCTCGCAATTTGAACACTAATAAGCAATTACGAACACTATTATCATCACCAGAAATGAAAACGAATGACACAAAGGAGCACTTCAAAATTAGCCATGTAATGTAGGCTTCTTATGGAATAAAAGTCAGCATCACCGAGCCCTAGCCTGCTCTTTAATATCTAATTCTCTAAAATATAAATGATGAATCACCCAGTCCAATGAGTTTAACGGCTTTCTGTCTCCATCTATAAGAACTCCAGAAGGCACCATAACTCCATGTTAAATTCTCAGCACCTTGCATGAAACCAGTGTACTTATTGAACTGCTCACTCATTGTACCACTATCACTTACATGTTCTCTAACAACATCCAAAAATGAATCAGCAAACTGGAAGATAGTTTGAACAGTCTGATTGAATGCAATTGAATTATAAGGGATATTTAAGATGAAATTTCTCGTATCTAGTTTTTTGAAGCTCGCTAAATCCAAAAGATTATTAATCTCAATGATATGGTTGAAATAGAAATGCTGGTTTCGTGAATCAATAAGTAAATTCTTCTCTTGGCTATATAGCGTGTTGATCAATTTAAACAAGACTTCCCCAGCGTATAAAGTGGACAAGAACCATGGATTACCCTCACTTATACCATGCCCATCATAGACATCTTCAGGATAACGGCCAAGAGCCGCACCAACGTTCAAATTGATTTTACTATGATTAATCGGATAAATGAACTTCATGGATTTCACCAACTCACTCAAGGTATTCAAAACTAAGCCATCATTGACATCGAAGGGGATTTTATCTTCCTCATCATCATGTGTCAAAGTAGAAGCAATCAATACAGCAACATCCAAACCTGATCGGCGATATAAGATCTCTGGAGTCTCGACAATGTGGTTCAAACTGTGGGCGACAAAACCAGAATCTCTGATGATAAATGTCAGGAGGTTCTGGTATTCTTTCTTTAACAATTCACCAAATGCCTTATCTTGATCATTAAACTTTTCAAAGTACTTTAAACCGATCTTAAGAGCTTTTAGTTGTGTCAAGGAAGTGAAAAAATGAAATGAATGAATCTCCTCCCATAAATCAAAATGTCTATGTGACCAATACTTCAGGATGTAATGCAAATCTAACTTCATAATTTTGTGATAGATATCTTCCAAAGTTTTCAATTCACCATCTTTTTGTATCAAATCCGCGCTGAACTTTTCTAAACCTTTGAAGAAGTTATCAATGGCAATTAGTCTTAATGGGGGGCCATCATTTTGTGGTCTTCCCCAATTCTCTGTGAAAGGCTGACCATCGACATGAAACTTAGGTTCCCCAAGACTCAATAAATCAATATTAGTGAAAGGCCCACTAGGGTTATCAGTTCTCTGTAAGGTGTAACTGTTGTTCAAATAATTTTCAATTGTGGTTTGTAATGATTGATTCTTAAAGAATTCACTGTCTGTCAAATAATTCACAACCGAGTTAATAGTAATAGCACCATCTCTCACCCATTGATAGAAATAATCAGGGTCATCTTTATTGGGACTAGCAATGACAGCACCTAATGAGACACTCTCCTTCTCAACCAAATCATTACTCCAATGTATATCACCAATGTTTTTTAAGATATTATCAAATGAGATTCGACACTGCTCTTCAATCCATTTTTCGAAAACTCCTCTAGAAATACCATTGTATGGAGCGATTCTGTAAGGTTTGAAGTTCGATTGTAGGTGGAAGTTATCAATGGTGATGAAATTGGGATTATAAAGGTAATGATTATCCTGCTCGGTAGACCTAACTGACGAGTACCAAGACTGGAGAATCTCAGGCTCTGGGTTCCATAGTTTGGAGGCCCATGGATAAAGCAACGTATTTGTGAAGATGAAGGCCAAAAAAAGCAGTAAATAGTTCAACATGATGGAACTTATGTAGAAAGATTAACCAGCAGTTGCCTTGCAAAGGCAAAAAAAAAGAGACGAAAGTTCTATCTAAGGTACAGACAAACCTGTCAAAATGTGGGGGAATCACACAGATCTGAACAGAGATGGCTTTTGTGGTTGAAACTTGACCCCCAGGATAAAAAAAATAACTCTACCAAGAAGAATTCAGTTTTGATCTTGCTATTTGACACAAAAACTGGCCCTTATCAGTGCTTAGTCAGGAAATGATTAAGAAATATCCCAATGAGGAAATGATCGTATTTGTGAATTGTGTGAAACCTTCAAGAATGGTAATTTCTCTTGTGAGTGGATCAGACCTCAATTACAGTCGGAGACTCACTTCCTCAATTTGAGGCGTCCAACTAAACTCTACTCTTTGTTAAAGGGGATCCGTAATCGAAGGGTCCAACTCATTCTGGTCCAGGCCACCACCGCAGCTCCAGAATCTTGTACCCTGATCATACAAGAAAGCTAAGCTCCACCTCCTTTAGCTGCCCATGCACCATTAATTATTTCATAAACTAGGGTGAATCTCTTGTGCCAAACAAATAGGCATCATAAAGTCAACAATTTTGTCGCGTCGACAGCACTGAAGGTTCGTAAATCGTTGGTATTATAGCGACAAAACGCGTCCACTCTTGCCCATCTCGAAAGGAACAAGGCAAAGTCGCGCCTCAAATTTTTACGCGTAGCAGCGCACAAGTACACGGTTAGGGCACTTAAGTACATAAATTAGATCCAGCCTGCATGGCTGGCATTGAAAATTAGTCGTTGGTACAGTTATAAAACAAAACCATTTGTGTGTTTCTCTTTTTAACCCGCATACGTTGGCACGGTTTTGAAGTTTTAAAAGGAACATTCTTCCAATTCAGTTATAAACACAAAGAACTTCCCATTTTCTTTTCCATCTTCTTCTCTTTTCCTGTTCCTCTGTCCTCCATTCATTCCTCAACCTAAAGACTTACTTCTTCAATTCAGTGTTTCTTTTTTTCTTCATTGATTCCATCGTTAGTACCTTCATCCATCTCTATTCAGGATCTATCCAATTTGTTATCCTGTTGTGATTTTGCTTGCCTCAACCACTGAAAATCTTACTCCATAGTTTAAAGATTGGTATTTATACTGCCTAAGCTCCCAAACTTTATCACAAATCATAGCCATAAACTATAAAAGCTCATTTCGACCCATATTCGTCCCCCTCTACTACACACTCATAGAATAAAAAATGTCAGACAAAGAAGCTCTTCTTCATTTTGAAAGAAAACCAGTCTCTTCAGAGATGGTTCAACACCTGGTCGATGTCACTACATCCTTAATTAAAGTTAGGCAAGCTTATCCATCACCTCCACATTCACCAATAGAGAGCAGTTCATCAACCTCTGCAAGATCTGTTTCATTGTATGAATTCATTCGTCGTTTGATCAAATACTCAAACGTTCAGACTCCAACTCTGATGTCCTCGTTGGTCTATTTGAACAGACTTAGAACTATCCTTCCTTCAAATGTCTACGGTATTGAAACAACATGTCATAGAATTTTCCTAGGTTGTTTGATCCTAGCTGCCAAATTCTTAAACGATTCTTCCCCAATCAACAAACATTGGGCTAAATACACTGATGGTCTTTTATCGATCGAAGAAATCAACACCATTGAAAGAGAGCTGCTAGAGTATTTGAACTGGGACCTAATAATCACCAACGAAGACTTAATCAACTCACTAAATGTCTTCATCCAACCTATTAAATCCCAGTTGCAAGCCCAACAGAAAGTACAAATCATGCTACGCCAAGAGCAATACCTAAAGACATCCTCCTCAAATACAAAGATCTCAAACTCTACCAGTTCGAGCTCAATCCAATCTTCTGTCCCATCTCTCATGTCATCATCATCCTCAAGATCGACATTGGCTTCTTCCGCTTATGGTTCTTCGAGAAGTATTAATCAATATATAGGAAACGATGAAATTGCTTATTATACTCCTACGAAACCTTTAAAGGTAAGATCAGCCAGTGATAACAATAAGAGAATGTCAATGTTGACAAAGAGTGAGAAAAGTTTCAACTTGAACACAGCTGGGACGGCCATTGCCAGTGTGTATTAAAAAACTATGAGTTGAGGGTTTAAGCTTAAATAGTTAAGTTGGTTCAATTCTTCATATTACGGTACGGTAACATTTGGTGTTACTTGATGATATTTTATAATTTTAATGAAACGTTCACAAGTCATTCGCAAAGAAATTGTAGACTACAGTACTCATGTGATACCAATTAATAAAATACTTATAAAAACTATGATATTATTCAGAAGTCAAGTAATCCTCTAAAGAAGTCGAAATTTTGCAACATCTAACTATATAAATCATCTTCTTCTTCAGCATTACCGAAATTACCTGAATTTGAGTTGTTAGAAGGAGGAATAGTCTGATCACTTTCACTTGAGCCTTCACCGAATTTGAAATTGGTGTATTGACCTCTTGAAGCCTGTATTTGTTGAGCGTATGCTTCATAACGACGTAGCTCAGCATCAGAAACTGAACGCTTGGCAGTCTTCATAGCTTCTTCGAAATGAGCCTTGGTGATAAATGGAACTAGATCTTCCTCTTCTTCTTCCTCACCATCAACCTTCATTTCAACATCACCACCTTCACTTTTGACTTTAGCTTCTTTTTCAACTTCAGCACGTTTGTGAGCTTCAATGGAATCCTTGATGGCAAATTTAGCAGCTCTTTGGACAATGTAGGATAAATCAGCACCTGAAAAACCATGTGTAGTCTTAGCAATTTGACCTAAATCTAAGCCTGGTTCTAATGGGGTCTTTCTTAATTGAGCTTGCAAGATCGACAATCTAGCAGGTTCATCTGGCAATGGAACATAAATCAATTGATCTAAACGACCTGGTCTCAAGATAGCTGGATCGATTTGATCAGGTCTGTTAGTGGCACCAACAACAAAGACGTTCTTCTTAGCATTCATACCATCCATTTCAGTCAACAATTGATTAACAACACGATCAGAAGCACCACCAGCATCACCTAATGAATTACCTCTAGCTTTAGCTATTGAATCCAATTCATCTAAAAATACAACAGTTGGAGCAGCAGCTCTGGCTTTGTCAAAAATATCACGAATGTTAGACTCTGATTCACCAAAATACATACTTAGTAATTCTGGACCTTTAACAGAAATGAAGTTTGCGGAAACTTCAGTAGCAACAGCTTTAGCTAATAATGTTTTACCGGTACCTGGTGGACCAAAGAATAACACACCTTTAGATGGAGCCAAACCAAATTTGGTGTATTGATCTGGATGCAACACTGGATATTCAACAGTTTCTTTCAATTCATTCTTGATGTTTTCTAGACCACCGATATCATCCCAAGTAACATTAACGCTTTCGACAACAGTTTCTCTTAAAGCAGATGGGTTAGAATTACCTAGGGCAAATCTAAAGTTATCCATGGTAACACCTAATGAATCCAAAATTTCAGCATCAATTTCTTCTTCATCTAAGTCGATTAAATCCATCTTTTCACGAATTTGTTGCATAGCAGCTTCTGAACATAACGAGGCGATATCAGCACCGACATAGCCGTGTGTTTCAGCAGCAATAGCTTCTAAATCAACTTCTTCAGCTAATTTCATGTTCTTGGTATGGATTCTCAAGACTTCTAATCTACCAGTGGCATCTGGAATACCAATATCAACTTCTCTATCAAATCTACCAAATCTTCTTAGAGCTGGGTCAATTGAGTTAGGACGGTTAGTAGCAGCAATAACAACAACATTTGATCTTGCTTTCATACCATCCATTAGGGTTAACAATTGTGAAACAACTCTTCTTTCAACTTCACCATTGGTCTTGTCTCTCTTTGGGGCAATGGAATCAATTTCATCAATGAAGATAATTGCTGGAGCGTTCTTTTCAGCTTCCTCAAAAGCTTTCCTTAAATTTGATTCAGACTCACCAGCCATTTTGGACATAACTTCTGGTCCATTAATTAAGAAGAAGAAAGCTCCGGTTTCATTAGCAACAGCTCTGGCCATTAAAGTCTTACCGGTACCCGGAGGACCGTACATCAAGATACCCTTTGGAGGTTTAATACCAATCGATTTGAATAATTGTGGATGTCTTAGCGGCAATTCAACTAATTCTCTTATTTGAGCCATTTGTTTACGACAACCACCAATATCGTCATAACCAACTTCGTTAATGTTATTTTCTTCATCTTCTCTGTTGATCGGTTCGCCTTCAGAATGGATAACAGTATCTTGGGAAACAATACCATATTCTTCTGGTTCAACATCGATAACTTTGAATTCAACTTGTCTCATACCACCCCTAACAGTGAAATGATCACCTTTTCTAACCGGTCTGTAAGCTTCAACAAAGTATGGTTTTAGGTAAACATCGAATAAAGATCCTGTTAAACCTTCAGCGGTATCGGCAATTGGTAAGACGGAGATTCTGGAGGCGTATTTAATATCTGGTAACGGATGGATAGTAACGATATCCCCTAGTCTGACACGCAAGTTGTTACGAACAACTCTGTTGATCCTGATAGCACCTTCTTGAATGTCATCATCAACGAGAACTAGCAAGACAGTATCTTTTCTCTTCTTCCCCTTGACCAAAACCATGTCTCCTCTGAACAATTGAAGCTTTTCCATGGTATTTGAAGTCATCCCAATGACCGAGTTATCGTCATTAACAGCGTCATCAACTAATAGGGCATTGTCTTTCTTCTTTCTTCTCAAAATAGCGGTGGCAGTAGCGTCTTCCTTCTCGGCTTCAGCACCAGAAGCATCTAAAAGCGGTTTCTTTTCAGGAGCCATTGTGTCTTTTCTCACTATTGATTCCTTGTGTGTTGGGATTTTGTAACAGGGAAAAGTGATTGATTTGTTCGGTGGCAATTTGAATATTTGGGAGAAATCAAAGAATTCGCGGTGGGTCTTAGTGTTTTGTGATAATCTAAGGAAGTGAAAAGTGAAAAACCGTGGCGAATATTGGAAGGAGTATGGAATCTTCTAGAAGAAAAAGGTTATGCGTGTGGTTCTTATGAGAAGAGAGATCTGGTAGGTTTCAGATAACTGCTAATTAGTGTGTGAAGTTTGTTTTCAGTGTGAACAAGCACTCGGCCAATTGGTCGAGGAGGTGACTTCACTGATAAGTTATCAATTACGATTTGTGGTATTTAACACTTTCATCTATATACGATTATAAGAACCGCACCCAAAATCAACGTTTTGAGTACTCAAAAGATTAAACAGACACAAACACATAAGCAACACCAATCCTTGTTCCCTTCTCTCGCTCAATTCCTGGTGTTATCTCTCACGCTTTAATAAAGCACCATATAGAATGTGTTCGCGGGTTGATTTGTTCACCTCTTATTCATATTGATCTCGGACATTGACCATCTCGAAATCGTATGCAACATAGACTAGAGAACTCCACCGCAGCTGATGCAGTTCTATCAGAAGGTCTGGGTCGTTATCACATGTCTCCTGGGGGTTCTTCTTCAGTGCTCGAGCTTGATCACAGATCAGCTGGATAGCGTAACCTACCAACAAGAGCTGTTTGAACAGCTCTTCTCCAATTTGAAGCAGTACAAAACCAATCACTATGATCCAGAGCGAATCTTCAAGCCTAAACTAGCATCTAATTCGTATTCACAGAAAATCATCCTGGATGAGCAAAAAGACGATATCACACCAGGGAAAGAGAACGCTACAATCTTAATGCTTGTAAGAAATTGGGAGAGAAAGGGTGCATTAGAATCGATGAGATCATTAGAAGATAGGTTCAATAGAAAATACAGATATACATGGACATTCCTGAACGATGTACCCTTTGATGATGAGTTCATAGAGGCCACAACGTTGATGGCGTCCGGTAAGACACAATATGGGTTAATCCCTCCTCAGGATTGGAACAGACCCCCACATATCAATGAGACTCTCTTTGAAGAAGCCATTGAGACTCTGAAGATGAAAGAAGTTCTTTATGCAGATTCCAAATCTTACAGAAACATGTGTCGCTTCAATTCTGGATTCTTCTATAGACAAGAACTACTGAAGCAATATGATTACTATTTCAGAGTGGAGCCTGATGTTCAGTACTTCTGTGATTTCCAGTATGATCCCTTCAAGCTCATGAGAGAAAACAAGAAGAAATATGGGTTTGTAATCGCATTACATGAATACGAAGAGACAATTCCAACGTTATACGATACAGTCATGGATTTTTTTGAAGAAAACCCACAATACTTGCACCCAAATAATTCACATGATTTCTTAACAGACATGGAAAGTTTGAAAAACATGAATATAAGAATTGATCTGTCTAATGAATATAACTTATGTCATTATTGGTCCAATTTTGAGATTGGGGATTTGAATTTCTTTAGAAGTGAAAGTTACAACGCATATTTTGACTACTTAGACCAAGCTGGTGGGTTTTACTACGAACGTTGGGGTGATGCACCTGTTCATACACTGGCAGTAAATCTGATGCTCGATAAATCAGAGGTCCACTATTTTGAAGACTTGGGTTACTTTCATGGCCCTTTTGGCAATTGTCCAAGTAGCATTGGTGTCAGGTTGCAAAAGAGGTGCTTATGTGACCCACATCATGAAAGTATCATCGATGTTGAACAACATAGCTGTCTTCCAAGATGGTGGAAAGTTGGTGGGAAGACATTTTTGAAAGAAAAAGGGGTACTATAGATGATTCAGAGGAGACCAATCACTATTTTTTAAGAGCCAAAAAGTAATGTTCATTTGAAGAGGCTATATATCCATGAACGAACACTATTCTAAAAAGGGAGCATCAGCATCATAAATTTGTATCATGTTGTCATTTAAGTAGTTAAGATAAAAGTCATTATCATTATTAGCATAATTTTCATTAATTATGCAGAACGGAGCCACGAAATCCTTATCTGAATCAATTTGATCATCATCCACTGTAAACTCCTCTTCATCCTCTTCTAGCTCTGGACAGTCGTCTATTGGGATATCTAATGATAGAAGCGTGTCAATTTCTTGATCGGAGATTGAGACTTCATTATCTTTTGGGCTCGCCAGAAATCTATTTAATTCTGTGACCATGTCTATTTCGAACTGGTGATCTCCAATAGCATCGTCTATCAGTGGCATATCAGCTGTGAATATGATGACATCTTCAGCCGATTGAATGAGCGTATCATTTAGAACTTCTTGTATAACAGGATTACTAGTACTTAATCCCTCGATCTGATCAGTCGTGGAGCCTAGCAACTCCAGGATTCTAGGATCCTGACAAAGCTCAAATGGCCAGACAGTTGAGTCGTGGCACTGTGACTGCAAGAAAGACAATGAATCCTTGAAGCTGATCATATTCAATGGAATGAACTCATTCAATTGTTGTGAGTCAGGCAAGTAATTGGAATGTCGTATACATTTAGAGTTCTTTGAGTTGTGCTTGTGACAAGAATCAACATGTCTGAAATATGCTTTGAAACAGTTTCCATCTTTCGCATTAGAGTTGGCCTTGAACACAGATAAACATGGTCTCAGTTTTCCCTGACCATCATCTTCTGCATATGGACAAACACAAGCCAGTTCGTAGTCACCTTTCGAGCTAGATGATAGCTTCTGCTTGGTGAATCCTAAGAATGGGGTCTCGGCATGACTATTATCCTTAAACACACCATGACATTGGCCCATATGGTGTGAGTACTGAGAGTGTAAAGTATCATAGAAAACAGGTTCTCTTAGATCGGCTTCCAGGTCCTCACCTTGGACACGCTTATACTTATGAGTTCCCTCGTGTAAGCCCAACTTAGCAAAAGGGTCACACAGTGGACATAGAGAGTATGTATTCTTCTTCTGGACATCGTAGCCTTTACCTGAAGACGTTTTGTCCTCTGATTTCACATAGCATACGTTCCCGGCGTAATAGTGGTTGTCTGGATCGAAATCATCACGGCAAGAGAACGAAGTTATATCGAAGGATTTCAACAAGGTGGAGTCTGGGAATTCTGTTCTGAACCTGGAAGTGAACAGAACCGGATCGGTTACAGCATGTGATCTTGGTTGGTTGAGGAGTGACTCCACCGTGAGATGAAGGTTCTGTTGACTGAGTTTGTGTACTTTATTGACGATGGTACGGAAATCTGAATCTGAGAGCGGCATGATTATATAGTGAGCGGTGTACTGCTTTTATGGATCTCAGTGTAATAGAAGATTCAGTGAATTATTACTAAATTTATACTCTGAGAGCTTATGCTGGTGAGTTTATTTTCTTTCAGGAATTGATACCTTTGGACTTGATGAGTTGAATATATAATATCTCACGATCTGTAGAGATCTCGCAATATTTGTAAAACAAGAGATGAAAAACTATGGGCAGATGGGTACCGATCTCACCCCAAGATCCAGATCTATAAATTCAGTAGATACTGAACAAATTGAGCTTGATGACGCATTTGGCGAATAACAGAACCTCGATTTTTTCCTTGATTTGTTTTCAGTAAAACCACTCAATGCATGACATGTTGAAAATCCCAGAGTTTGAATATTGTTCTCATTGCCGCCGAAATTATTAGCACCCACTGAGCTGATTTTGAGTGCAATGGAGACAACACAAAATTTTGGTGGATGGAGTCGACTCATGATAATGAATTAATTCTTTGTCAGGAAGGTTCCAAGTTGATGTTATGAATTGGCCACCGCTTTGTACCGC
>JAJMKP010000054.1:0-13324 GCA_030569295.1 Taiozyma yuanshanica | reverse complement strand
TCTTGAACACCATACCCAGGACCTTTCATTGCTAATGACGACACTATATCACCATAAGCCCAGACTGAATAACTTCTCAGTGCTCTTTGAGTACCCAGGTCATAAATTATTGAGAAAATACTATCCACATCAGAAGAGCTTTCTTCGGCATACTCTAAACCAACAAGGTCATATCCTGCAACTCTTTCAATCAAATCGTTATAGCTTTGTAAAACTGTTTGAATAGTAAGACCTGGATTGTGCTTCTGAAACGATATCTCAACTATCGGTTCCAAAATAGTGAATATAGTCCAAACAAGAAAGAACTCTAAAGCACCTTCATTTTCAATTCGCGCAGGGCAATCCAGGAATGCGCTATCTTCCCAATCATACTCATTATCTCTTGTAAACGTCATAATTCTGTTACCAACAGCCACAGTGTATGGGTAAGTGTTGCTTCCATGGCTACCCGAGGTTTGTTTTGAACTCACCCATGGCCCAATAGGAGGATGTGATATTTTGTTCTTCAATGCGAGAAGCAATTGCTGCCTTGTGTTCAGGCTACCTCAATTTTCGAAGTAAGCGTCATTGGCGTCATTGGGCTTCAAGGGTTCCCAAAAGTGTGAGATCAGCATTATGAACTGCGGTCAGCAGCCGCCCATTGGGGTCGACGTACTGAGATTCCATGATCAAAGGAAGGAGAGAAGTTTCAGTAAGCGCCAGTCCTGTGAGTTAAAAAGGGAGGGAAAATAATTAAAAATATTTGGTTTCATTAAATATTACCTCAAACATGCTGCCAATTCTATTCGGTCAAGTTTCCAAGAATAGAAGACGAAGAGAAGTGACACATAAATTGAGGAAATAATCAAATAAACACATACATAAGACTATCTGCGCTGTAGGATCGGATTTCCCATAAGAGGTATCATGATATCAAGCACCAGCATATCCACCGTTCATGTCAAGACAACTCCAATCTCTGCACCAGCGGGACGCAACAATGTGCATTTGGCGATGATCACAGAAAAAGCAGGGGAACCCAATAGTTTTGAAATACTGCAATGTTTAGTTCTCATCCAATTCTAGATCTTATATATGGTGAGTTCTCTCAGATATTATAGCAAGTCAGTCACGATATGGAACGTAGCGTGAGCGATGGCTATTATATAAATAAATCGTGTCAATCTTTCTTAGCCGCTGTTTCACAGGGATCCAGTCACTTTCAGGAGGTTAGAAGAGGGTGATAGTCATCTAAAAACCTATGGGCCAAGGTCAAGAGGTTAACAAAACTTTGTCAAGATGGATCTCCAGTCAATATATTTGTCAATACAGCGATGAATGATGGCAGCTCTAGCGCCGCTAGGATATTCGTAGAGTCCAAGGCATTATCAGATAACAATAAGAAGCTTCCGAAATGATTACACTTGGTTTCATCTGATAACCTCCAACATTTCAAAGTTAACATCTCGGATTATGGTTCTGGATCTACTGGTATTTGACTACTACCGTGTCTGGAATGACTGTTGTGTTAGTAAACGCCAGTTATCTGCTTTGACACAAGAATAAATTTCAATTTAGATGAACCACCGGAAAGAATTCAACATCGGCTCTAACACTCTAGTAATCTTAAAATTGAACAAACACAAAAATACCACCAAAAATTGCTTTACAAGGCATAATCAGTGGTTACATCTCATTGAAAGATCCAGAAATCTTAGTCCAATAACAGTATGAGTCATATTTGATGGCGATGCGAATCGAATCTACCAGTAAGACTAGAGGTCGAATTATAACAGTTATCAAGCGAAAAGCGAAGATGAAAAAAAATGAAATATATGGGGTTCCCAAAGTATGATAATGAAAGGACCCAATTTTACCACCACATGATAAGTTGAAACAAATAAGAATGAATTCCTGAAGTACTCAGAGGGGGGCAAATAGGAGTAGTAGCTTACGCATAAGTATGGACGGGGCTATTAGTGATATATATTTATATGTGTATAGAACGTTGAATGGACCAATGATGCCTTGAATTGACGGTGTAAGGATGTTATGTACAAAAGTAGAAACTTGCCTAATCCGGGAGGTTTTCCGGGGGTTTAATTTTTTTTTCAAGCGATGAGCTTCATCAACATGGGAAACAACCTTTCGTACTAAAAGAGAGCTAATAGAAGGAAACCATAACAACATGGGTAAACTGAAGAAAAACTCAAGATCGTCACGTTACAGAGCCAATCCATTAGCCAACAAGCAGAAATCCGATAAACAAGATGAGAATATTAGAACCAATAAAGTACTACCATTGATCAACAAGCTATCATCAAGTGCTCCAAATGATAGGTCCATGGCTCTTGGAACCATCAGTGTAATGGTTGATGATCCAAGATTCAGAAGATTGTTATTGAAGGAAAAATTATTACAAATCATCATGGAACAATCGCTGAATGATACAAATTCGGAGATCATCGTTGAAGCATTTGGTTTATTAAGAAATCTAGTCATTGAAGAAGGTTATGACGTTGCTATTTATTTATGGAGACAAAACATTTGGAAAACTATTGAGGCAAATTTTGATAAGGCTAAGATTTCACTGGACTCTTATATCAAAGATCCTAAAAAGAGTAACAAAGTTGAAGTTGGTTTATTGTTTGATTATATTGAAAATTTGATCTCATTGGTTGTTGGGTTAGCCAATGCTTCTGAGGATATTTTCCAACAAATTATAAACAAAGTTGATCCATTGATTTCATTTATTAAACAGATCTTGGAATTTGCCATTGATCTATCAAACAAAAGCTTAAAAATATCAATCACGTTATTAAACTCTATATTTGAGTTCATCTATGATTTCTCATCACAGTCTTTTGAATTTATAAAGACATTGGATTCTAAATGGTCGTTAAATTTCCAATCACTGAGTGAATTCGTGGATCAAGTTGGTAAATGTAATGAATTATCAAGGGCCTACATCCAGGGCATAAATCTTCAAATCTTGGAAGCTTCGAAAGATCTCTCCAAAAAGAATGAACAATTGATTGATATTTTCAACAAGACTATTAATAATATTAAGAACATCCATATTGAAACAAACAGAGACATTATATTGAAAGAGGTTGATAATTCTAATATGGATGAAGTTAACAAAATTACTAAACAAAAAATCGATTCAAGATCTAAATTCCAAGCTATTGACTTATCATTAGAGATTATAACTGCCACTGTGGAAATCATCGCAATTGGCGAAGAGTTTGATAACCCTTTGGCGAACTCATCAAAAATTGATGACCAATTGTTGAAAATTTTAACCAATGATATTCCTCAAGTCTTAACCCATTTAATTAAGCATGTTGAATTTAGACCAAGAGCTTTAACAGCTTTGAATAACCTAAGTTGGTTATTCATCACTATGAATCTGGTCTCTCAAGAATGGATCAATGTTACAAAGACAATTTGGAAAGATTTATCAACAATCAGCGATGATACTGAAATTGAGGAAAGAATTAGTATCTTTGGTACATTATGGGCTATAATACTAATATATGGTGAAGATTTATCAGAACTTTCCATTTTAGCTGATGATCAATACACTTCCAAACTACTCCAGGAGTTCCAAGCCACGTTATCGAACGCTGAAATCGATAACGAAATAAAAGACGAATATTTAACTAGACTTGTTGGTGTGTTGGGTAACTTGGCGAAATTGCCAAACCACCTTCCACAAAACAAAAAAATTGGTGATTTATTCTTACAATCTTTGGAGACATTGCCACAATTATCTTCAAAATTGACGGTGGAGATCTTGGATATATTTTATGAAATTTATGGTGATTCTTCATTCGATTATGATGAACCTGTGTTCATCAATGGTGGATATTTGTCCAAATTGGAACAACTAACGCCAAAGATTAAGACTTCTATCAAATTGATTGATAAGAACTCTAATCCTGAATTGAAAATTAAAGCTGAAGAAGTGTTTACTAATCTATCTAGATTTATCCAGTATAAGAGAGAGGAACATCAATATTAGTGATTATGTTTTATAGCGATTAATAGACTGGAACGAACTACAGATAAAACTGGTGTACTCAACTATCTATTGTAGAACACTCTGTGTCTTCAATAAACAACCTCATAACTGTCCCAAGGTCTGACTAATAGCAACCTACTCCCAGAAACAAAGGCCACGATACCTTGAGAATTGATACTTCCTGGACCAACCATAATACTTGGTAGGTTTAATTTAAACTGATGGACTTGTTCCAACTTGTTCAAATCGTAGAAATTGGATCTGTCTAATCCAATACCACCAATGAATCCATTTTGCGAACTTATATAATGAGATGTTGAGAGCCAGCCTGATAAGGATGATGAAGAATTTGGATATGTGAAGCCGGCACCACCTTCTAAATTTTCAGGGTCATAACTCTTTGACCAGCCATTCCCGATAACGATTATATTGCCATTGACAATATGAACATCGTTAATATGATTTGTAGAATTCAGACTATGAGGAGATGGATATATCTCAAATAACCATTCACCGCTTTTCCAATCCAAAATCTTGACAACATCATTTTGGACCACAATAACTTTATCAAGGTCAGAATCTGTCCAAAATTTAACAAACGATGACATTCCTATTGTCTTTTCCTGTTTAACTTCTCCATTTTCCCAGATCAACAATTTTTCATCATCACCAGTGGAGACAACAAGACCAGTATCACTAACGTCCAAGGCGGTAATATCTTTCGAATGTCCTCTTGAACCAGCTAATTTAACTTCATTGCCATCCAGATGGTTAATGACACTAATGGAGAAATCTTCATGTGAAGATACGATATATTTGGAAGTAAAACGAACCTTGGTAACAGGCGACTTGGTTGAAATGTTTGTTATTTGAAAGATCCATTCTTGTTGGAAAGTGAAAGGTAATGATTTGGCTAATGGGGATGATGAAGGGACTGGACTAAGGATTGAAATACCTTTTGAATGTGCCAGTGCTAAGAGTGAACCGTTCCAATCAATCGAGGTTGGAGTGACGGGTAGTTCATAACTGCTACTAGTTAGTGGAATGATTCTTTGATCAATCGAAAGACTCAAGAGACTCACTAAAGAGAGTAAACCTCATTTTCATGAGTAGCTTCTTCAAGGACTTCTGGAGTCAAAATTACCGGTTTTTCTACTAGTTCCACTGTCATTGGTGGTTTTCAATGTTGTTTTCATATCTTTTGGTATTTTGTTTGATGTTTTTGTTTTCTCGCTATGAAAAACCAACTACAATATAAAGAACAAGTAGAAATACATCAAACTATACAAACTAACTGAGAATTGAAATTTAAAACTGAAGAAAACGAATTTATGATTGAATTCTTATTTTCGCTCCTCATTTGGCATACTTTTTAGCTTGTTCTAAAACTTTCTTTTCGTACAGCGGTCTATCTTTGCCAAAAGCTCTCCAGGCTGGTTCCTGTGCTGGAGAATCCGGATTGGGAGTGTCTAACAATTCTTGAATTCCCAGCACAATTTGTCTCAGGGTGATACCAGGTCTCCAGTCTTGATCCTCGTTCAAAATAGATAAGCAAATCGTTCCAGAAGGATAAACATTTGGATGGTAAAACCCAGCTGGAAATTTCACCTTTGGGGGTTTTGATGGATAATCTTCCGGAAATGTCAACGTTATTGGATATATAGCATCAGCCCATATTGTGTTTTCTTTACCTGGGATACCGGCAACCCAATTCTGTAAATCTAATCCACCATCAGAAGCCTTTAGTGGTTTGGCATAGAATCCAAAAGGATGGTCCTTTCTCCATTGTTTTCTGTTCGTGTTAGCGAGGGTGATTGGTTACAGAATTATAAATGAACTCACCTTTCTTCTTGAAGACGGCTCTTCAGCAAGTTTGACATATTTTCTATGAGAACTCTGCGACTTAATGATTCAACCAGTGCTCTATTAACTGCTTAATTGAATTCATTTCTAATTTTTGATGAAATGATCGCGATTTTTTCCCGTTGAAGAAGGTAAAGTGAGAATTACTCTTATCACTGGAGCTCTTTAACCATCATTAATAACTATCACCATAACTATTACTATAGCACAACATGTCAATCAGAGAAGACGACGACCTCGATGACCTCGACGATTATTTGGACGAATTTCAGGATGAAATATTGAGTAAGCCGTATGAAGAGATTGAGAGGGAAGCTAAAGAACGTGAGACATTAAACAGAAATGATGACAACCATAATGTTAGTCAGAATGACAATGACGATGATGCCCAAATCACTGCACAATTGGAAAACGTGCTGAAAGAGTTACAAGAGGACTCACCAATTGCCAAAGAACAATTTGAGGCTTTATTGAACAATTTAACCAATTCAGATCAAGATGATATAAACTCAACTACTACGAACAAAGATATCCCAAAGGATTTGAAAGATACAATATCATCAACGTTAGAAAGATTGAAGAATAGCGGTGCAAAAGTTGATCAATCCATAAAGGATGAACAACCAGATCAATTACTAACAGATCTAATCAAACAATTGAACCTAGATGGTGATGCTTTAGGTGGTGATGATTTGGGTAATTTCGACATTTCAAACCTATTAGCGGAATTATTAGACCAATTAGCTTCAAAATCTGTGTTATATGAACCTTTAAAGGATTTGAGTATCAAATATCCAAAATATATCCTTGAGAATAAAGAGAAGTTGACAAAGGAGGAATTAATCCGGTATACAAATCAATCAGAGATTGTACAAGTCATTGTTGCCAAATTTGAAGAGCCGGATTATAAAGATGATTCAAAAGTTCACAAGGAATTTATTTCCAAAAAATTGGATGAAATGCAAACTTCGGGTAATCCACCAAATGACTTATTAGGTGATTTGAGTAAGACTGGATTACCAGGTTTCCAATTTAACAATGATGATATCCCGGAGGATTTGGATGGTGATATTGAAAAAGATTTACAAGAAAGTTGTAAACAAGCTTAAAAAGTATAAAGAGAATCATTAAACCATTGTCATCTATTAACCTATGTACATATTTTGTAATAAAAATTCCTAATTACTTGGGTGCAACGCCTTGAATTCCCTTTCCAATCCTCTTACTGTTCTCCATAATAAGTTTCTTTCAGATTCAGAAGCTTCACCACAACCAGCCCATCTTATTTTACCATCTTGATCCAATACATATATGAACCCACCATAAGTGTTATCCAAATGAATTTGTTCTCGTAGATCCAATGAGATGTTCTTTCTTGGGATGATGAAATACTTATCAGCTCTCGATGGATGAATAGATTTCTTTAGGGCACCTTTGGATATCTTTATAAAGAATGATTTAAACGCATTTTCCGTGATGTTCAAATCAACAATCTGTGAATTTGGATATAACTTAATAAAACTTTCATAACCGGATGGTGTTAAGTAATCATCATCAAGGGTCTTAAAGAATGACTGTGATGATTTTTCACCAATTTGTGACGTATAAGCTCTAATTATAGTAATCTTCCCGTTCGTCACCGGTAGAGTGTTTTTATATCTAGAGTTCGTCAGGTCTTCACCATGAAAATTAGGGAAATATCTAGCCTTCTCAGCCTTCCAATACGAAGGTGGTGAAATAAAGAATTTACCCTTTGTCTTTTTGAAAGTATAAATATCATACATCCCAGATTTGGAAATTTCCTTCTCTAATTCAGCTTGTCTTTCCTTATTCTTTACTGGATCCAAAAAATCTTTGAATTTTTGTACTATTGATCTCTTGTCACCATTATTATCTGTCGGTTTAGGAAGTGTAGTTATACCAATTGGTTTGTTAAGCATCTCAACAACATGTTCTTTGGGCTTTGTGGCTGCTAATTGACGATTAAACTGGTTTAAAAACTGGTTGTTTCTCGTGGATGCGAATCCACGTCTTATCACATGTTGCATACTCATTTTAGATATTGGAATCAACTAGGGCAAGAAGCTCAATCATTCCATAATGAATAATAGTACTGGAATCAGGTCTAACATGGTTGTCAAGATTCGATGACACCCGAACACCTCCACATGGAAAAGTACTAGTATAATACCTATTATTATAAAATGTTGGTTGTATATATAAGAACGAAATGGAATCATCTACAGCTCATGATAAAGAAGGATTAAAGTGGGTATAAAAGTTGTAAAATTCATATATATCTTAGAAACTAAAAAGAAACTAGCACAGTCTTTTATTTTAAAAAACTTCTAGTAATAACCAAACCGAACCAAAGAAAAATTTGAATAAGTGGGTATCAATACCATCGTAGTGTGTATATATATATATATATCGAAATGCAATTTTTTTGTCTAGATTTAATAAGCAAATCTATAATTATAATAGTAAGCCAACGGCAGCTGCACCGACTAACGCACCAAATGGAGCATTTAGGGCTAAACCTTCACCAGTTTGAGTAGAAACAATTGGGGCGGTTGCTGAACTTGAAGATGATTGGACGGTGGAGATTGTTGGGACAGCTGATGAAGTTGATATGGCTGAGGATGATGGGGCAGCTGACGATGATGAAACGATGGATGATGAAGAGGCTGAAGTTGATGAAGCAACAACAGATGAAGAGGATTGAACTGCTGATGATGAGAATGATGATGAAGATGATGAAGATAATGATGATGTGGAGGAGGAAGAAGTTGAAGAAGAGGAAGCAGAAGAGGAAGAAGATGAGGAAGAGGAAGAAGATGATGAAGCTGAGGAGGAAGCCGAGGAGGAAACTGAAGATGAAGAGGACAAATTAACCTGGGCATTAACATCCTTACAAGACGATTGGAAGGAAGACAAGGCAGCATCAGCATCACCACTTGGACAGATTGATTGCAGGCATGATTGCAAAGCTGAAGATTGATTTGAACAGACACAAGCGATTTGATTCAAAGTGGAACAATCTTGGGAATTTTTAGTAACTTGAGCAGCACAGGCTAGTAGACAAGCTGGAGGAGTAGCAACGACTTGTTGAGTTAACAAAGCTAAAGAAACGACTGAAAGGGTGAAAGAACGCATTGCTTTTAGAAAGACTTGGAAAATGAATGGAACACAAAAGAAGTTTTCTTGTTTATGTTTATATAAACATGAGAGTAAATTACAAAATTTTTGAGTTTTGAACTTTTGATTTCGGGATGCTCGAGGTTCAAGATCACAGCCAGATCCAAGTGGCCCAGACCAATTATCTTTCTTTTTCTTAGGCTGCAAATGTCCCAATTCGGGTTAATTAGAGCTAAAAATAGAAAAGGACCCCCCTTCCGCTTTACCCAAAACGGATAGTTACCAGTTACGGAACACCGACCAAAGAAACATCACATGGTCTTCCCTCGGTTTTCATTTTGACAAACAGGGTATTTTCGCGAAAAAAAAAGGTTATGAAATCTCGATAAAAGGTTCATGATTGGTGATTAAAAGAAGGAACAACAGCGCTTACAAAACGAGCCCCTAACAATTACAGAATTCCTTGTATTTCATTCCATGGAATGAGATTTGGCGGTAAGCTGTCCAATTTGTTATATCTTTCCTCAAATCTTACGAATAAACTTTCCCACTACAAACCATTGGTCCTTGCATCAAATTCAATATTACAGAAGCATTTTATAAACAACTATCACACTACTCATTCAATCAGAGCCAATATGAGTTTCCAGACATCAAATGGTATTGAAAAACCCGATGTGGATGACAGATCATACAAGATTGTTAATTTAAAGAATGGTCTAAAGGCTCTACTTATCAGTGATCCAAAAACTGATAAATCAGCTGCGGCCTTAGACGTCAATGTCGGCGCCTTTAGTGATTATGAACATCTCCCTGGTCTTGCTCATTTCTGTGAACATTTGTTATTCATGGGTACCAAGAAATATCCTGCCGAGAATGAATACTCAACTTATCTATCAAATCACGGTGGTCACTCTAACGCATACACTGCATCGGAAGATACCAATTATTATTTTGAAGTCAATCATCAATACTTAGAAGGTGCCCTAGATAGATTCAGTCAGTTCTTCATTGCACCTTTATTCGATCCGAGTTGTAAAGATCGTGAAATCAGAGCTGTTGACTCTGAAAATAAAAAGAATCTACAGAATGACACTTGGAGATTATACCAATTGGAAAAATCATTATCTAACCCAATTCACCCATATCATAAATTTTCTACAGGTAATATTAAGACATTGGGTGAAATCCCAGAATCACAAGGTATTGATGTTAGAGAAGAGTTACTTAAATTTTACAAGGACCATTACTCTGCAAATCTGATGAAGCTCGCAGTTATTGGGAGAGAAGACCTGGACACTCTGGAAAAATGGGTCATAGACAAGTTCACCGATGTTCCAAATTATAACACTTCAAAGCCAACTTTTGAAGGTGCTCCATACACTTCTAGCGAGCTAAAGAAATTGATCAAAGCAAAGCCTGTTATGTCCAAAAATAAACTGAGTTTATCTTTTGTTGTTCCTGATCATGATGAATTTTGGGAATCACAAACATCTCATATATACAGTCATTTGATTGGTCATGAAGGTAGTGGATCTTTGTACGACTACTTGAAGAACAAAGGTTTCATCGACTCATTATCATCTGGTGGTTATACCATTACTAGGGGCAATGGTGATTTTGGTATTAACATTGATTTAACAGAAACAGGGTTGAAAAACTACGAAGAAATCATTTATAATGCTTTCCAATATATCCAGTTACTAAAAACTGCACTACCACAAAAATATATCTTTGATGAATTGAAAGAAGTTAGTGAAATGAACTTCAAATTTAGACAAAAAGCATCACCATCATCTACAGTCTCCAAATTAGCTAAAGATTTACAACAGGTTTATATTCCAGATAAATTTGTTCTGAGCAGAAATGTCTTAAGAAAATATTCTCCTGAATTGATTCTTGAATTTGGTAAATATTTCACCGTTGACAATTTAAGAGTTCTCTTAGTTTCTCAATCTGTTGAAACTGATAAAACTGAAAAATGGTACGGTACAGAATATTCGATTCAGGACCTGTCACCCGAACTAGTTGAGAAACTATCCAAGCCAACTTTAAACTCTCATTTGCATCTACCTCATAAAAATGATTTCATACCAACAAGATTTGATGTTGATAAATTAGATAACGTCAAGATCTCAAAACAACCAAGTTTGTTAAAGACGAACTCTAAACATAGATTCTGGTACAAAAAAGATGATCAATTTTGGGTGCCAAAGGGTTACATCAACCTGGATTTCATTCTTCCAGCTACTTCTGCTTCTCCATATACCACTGTCTTGACTTCATTATTTTCAGAATTAATAGAAGACGAGTTAACGGATGTTTCTTACCAGGCTAAGCTTGCTGGTTTGAGCTTCCAGGTTGAAAATGGTAAAGAAGGTATTTCGGTGGTTGTCCATGGTTATAACGAAAAGGCTCCAATTTTGTTGAAGTCCGTATTGACCACCTTAAATGATTTTAAACCAAAAGAACATAGATTCGATGTCGCTAAAGAGAAACTAGCCAGAATTTACCAGAATTTCTACTATAAGAATCCATACAATTTAGTAACACCTTTGTTCTCAAATTTGGTTAATGACCGTTCCTGGGCCATTGAAGATAGAAAAGAAGCACTTGAAAACATTAATTTTGAAGATTTTAACAGTTTCATAGGGCTTGTTTTGAAGCAGAGCTTTGTTGAAGGCTTAATTGTTGGTAACTTTCAAAAATCCGAAATTCAAGAAATTGTCGAAATTGTCGAAACCACGGTCAAATTTGCTCCAGTATCAGATGCTCAAAAGGTGAAACCGAGATCTCATAAATTGGCCCCTGGTAAGACCTATAGATTTGATAGATTGTTACCTGATGAGAAGAACACAAACTCTTGTATCCAATATTATATCGAAATCGGTGATCTAGCTGATGTCAAGTTATATGCTTATACTGAACTGTTAGCACAACTGATCAAAGAACCAGCCTTTGATACCTTACGTACCAAGGAACAACTAGGATACATTGTCTTCAGTGGTCTGTTAGAAACAAGAACCACAATTGGTTTAAGAGTTATCATCCAGTCAGAGAGAAACGCGGCATATTTAGAATCCAGAATAGTCGCCTTCTTCAAATCATTCCATGAGACTTTCAAGACCATGGCTGAAGAGGAATTCTTCAAGCATAGAGAAGCATTAATCTCAAAGAAGCTGGAATCATTAAAGAACTTGGGTCAAGAATACGGCAGATTCCAGCGCCACATTTCCGATGGTTATTTTGATTTCTTGCAAAGAGATAAGATTGCTGAACTATTAAAGCCTGTTGCCAAGAAGGATCTTCTGGACTTCTACGAAAATTCAATCATTAAAGGCTGTACCAAATTGATTGTTAACTTGCATCCAAAAGCTAATACCGATGATACCAAAGTTGAAGGATTCCCAACTGGTGAGCCTATCATTGATGTTGGTGCATTCAAATCTTCATTAACTTTGACAAAAGCTCCGACCCCTATTGAGGCCATTACTCTAGAAAACTTTTCCGCAAAGTTATAGAACTTAAAGTCATAAATGTTCAATACTGGTATCAGAGTCGTATACTCTCTGCTACTTCCAGCTATGACCAAAAAATGTTGAAACTATATACAAACTATGGATTTTTCAACTGTTCTCAAGTGGCTACTTATATCTCGACTTCCGTTTTAACAAAATACCGGTCCCACATGGGAAAACTATTATCGTACTTTGATATTTCTCAAGATTCATCCTTGACCTAAAATATGCTGCCTGATAACAGCTAACTCATCTATTGCAACAGAAATATGCTCTACACTTCAATAGCCAATGATAGATAGCAATAAATTGTTAAGCTAGCTATAACTTCAACAAGCTCTTTACTTCATTAATCTCCGACCTCTTTGCAAGCTCACTACGGTCCTCAACAGCGTTACCGAAATCAATGATATAAGGAACTGGCGGTCCACCCGGTACTTCTGGTTTCTTAAATGTGATTTTCTCAGCTCTGATGTCAGAGTGTATGATATTTGCTTCATGAATTTTCTGAAACTTTGAAACAATGCTGAGTTTCAAAGAGGTATCCAACTTAGATAACTCTTCCTCAGACACCATGTTGCCAACATTTTCTAACAGCAGGAATGCACCATCAAATAAAGGGGTCAAAGGATGATAGTTCTGGTTTACTTTGTATGAAATATCCTTCATCAAACCGTATGCCAGAACCTTTGGAACAACGTTTGGTTCATAATTAGAGACCCTTAAAAGTACCTCTGCTTCTTTGACCACACTATCGGTACAAGACTGGATTGTAGCTATTTCTGAACGCTCCATCTGA
>JAJMKP010000053.1:0-13496 GCA_030569295.1 Taiozyma yuanshanica | reverse complement strand
TGGGGGAGGGGATGAGCGACGAGCCTACAACGTAAAAGTCCATATTTTATTTTCGAATCCCTACATGTTGGTGGTGGACCTGTGTCCAGGAGTTGTGAGTCTGCGCTACGGGCCCTAGCAAACATGAGAGGAAAAGGGCGGTCATCTCCCCTTTAAATAGGTGCGTTCAACAAGGCAAAAGAGAAAAACCTACTTACAAATTAGGACATTCTTCAACTGAGTTCTTGTAAACCACGATAGGCTCTCTCATTAATATGGGCCATCGATCCTACTGCGCTTCTTCTTTTTCTTTTTTTTCGTCTTCTGTAGTAGCTAAGACCTTTTGCTACCACTGTCGGGTGGTGTTGCTATTGTTGTCTTGGTGGAAGTTGACTTTGTTTACTTTTGTCCCTATACGGCGGGAGTAAGAACAACCATGGGTTCATGTCCTAAAAGTGTCCCTGCTGGAAGGGGCCAGAAATTGCCTCATTGAGGCCGTTCACTTCCTTCTTTAGGAAGTAGTGCTGGTATCTTCCTACTGGAAATGTCCCGAGGTTTCTAAAAAAAACATTTGTCCCGCATGAAGAGGGAAAATAAACAAAATAAAAACAGCACAGTCACTCTGCATGAAAAAGGTAAAAACTTTCAAGATCTTCCAGAAAAAAAAACAACTCTCTTCGTCTTAAAAAAATATAAAAGGAGCCCAATTCCTCCGTTTCTTCCTCCTTTTCTACTTTTCTCCAAATCATCGAATCCCAACTTTATACATTCGCTTATATCAAAAATGCAATTCTCATCAGTCTTAGCCTTAGCCGCCGCCGCTTCAGTTTCATCTGCTGCTTACGTTAACGTTACCTCAACCACCCAAGTTAACAAAGCTTCAACCACTGTTATCACTGTTACTTCATGTTCAAACAACGCTTGTTCTGAAGTTCCAGTCACCACCGGTGTTACCGTTGTTACCCAAACTGTTAACAACGTTGTTACTGAATACACCACTTACTGTCCATTAAGTACTTCAACTGCTCCAGCTACCACCTCAGTTGCTCCAGCTCCAACCACTGCTAAATTAAACACCACCTCAGCTGCTTCAACTGCCCCAGCTACTAAGAACGTTTCTACCACTGCTTCAGTCTCCACCTTCCAAGGTGCTGCTGCTAAAGCTGTTCCAGCCGTTGCCGCTGTCGCTGCCGGTGTTGCTTTATTATTCTAAATGGAATAATTTAGCTTTTGATACCTCATCAAAGCTCTTTTTTATTTAATGTAAAATGAACGGTTTAATTGGATAGTTAAGAATTTTGCTCACGCAATTTGTAGATTATATCTCGATTGAATCTTGATAAAAGCTTAGATTTTCATGGAAAATGTGGGAATTCCTTTTTACTCGAATAAACTTTTTTGTTTGAAAGTTATTTTTAGCAGATTTCCCTTTTGGGATAAGACGGGTTCCTAATTGGGATTTTATGTAACAAAATAGATTTAGACCCGAGGTTGATTGGTTGCCAAACAAAAACTTACAGGTTGACGCGGGACAATTGACTCAAAAAAAAATATTTATTTGGCTGGCAAGTGACAAGGGTCTTAAACTTGATGAATATACAACCCTTCGAGTGTCAATATCTCAGTGCACCGTAGAGTTTCCGGTCGATACTAATGGCTGGATCCCATGCTATTTGTCTGATTCTCATCTTGCTATCCTGTATTCCTTAAATTTGCCCTCAAATATAACTGAGTTGAATGGTTGTACATATCTTGAAAGGTTTATCGTACTGAGATTTACACAATGTTTTATTCTTTTGAGATTGCATGTTTGAACTGTAATGTACGCTGAATGTTAGTGGGAAAACATTTCATCCAAGTTCCCCTTTTTAAACTGAAGTTCGTACTTTTGATCAACAAGTGATTCTTTCGCTGTTCGAAAGCGGAAATTTCTTCTTATTTTGAGTTGTCCCAGTGGAATTTCTTTGGGAGATTGTTGTCCTGGCCTTCCACATATGAATATAGTACATCGAAAATTTTCGTAAAGAATGCTAATTGAGCTTGCATTTTAATTGCCATTGATGGTTATCGCTAACTAGTTTACCTCAGTTTACGAAGCAATTTCTGGTCAACCTTTAGCTAACCTACTGAATAAAACTCAACAATATATTAAAATCAAAACGATGCAATTGGCAATGGATTCAATGTTCACCACGTTTACGCAGTTGGAAAGTAGTATACAATGGGAAGATTTCTTCTTTGGATTTGATCTCCACAGCTGAAATCTCTGATATTTTATCTAATGCTTCTGATGATTCAGGTTTTTTGGTCTCTAAGTTGACATATCTTAACAATTTATCCTCATCTTCCAATGAGACAAATAATTTGTCCTCTGATGAAGCAATGGCAACAATGGTTTTCTCAAATTCAATAACCTGGTCGAGAACTAGCTTATTATCAGTATTCAGGTTCAGTATCACAAGAACTTTAGTAGCCTCTATTAATACAGCAATTTGTTTGGTCTTGTCTAAGGATACTATTTGTGAAACACAAACCTCTTGCAAATCCCCGGCTTCATTTTGAAATTTTGAAGGAGCTAAATGCAAATCATTCAAATATGGTTGAACAACATCTCTGATGTTGAAGGAATTGTTCTGTTTAGAATTGACCCAATCCCAAGAATATAAGAAATCATCACCACCACCACTGATTAACGTTGTTTCTGAGAATTTTGGGATTATGATACTAGAAATGTATTCTTTATGACCGAACAAGAATGTTTTAATAACATATCCTTGTGGATAATGTGATATTCTGATATGCTCGTCACGATCAGCAGTGATAACGTACTCTTTTTCATCATAGGTCCCTACTGTTAGATCGGTCAACATGGAAACATGACCCAAGATAGGTTCGGTTTCAGCATTGATTTCCTTGGGAGCTTCTGAATCAATTGGAATTGAATAGACATCGCCAAATTTATCACCTAGTAGAACGTTTTTTCCATCAGTAGAAGTAGTAATAGCACTTGGTCTCTTCGGGAACGGCTGCCTCTTGATCAATTTCAAGATGTTGTCTTCAGTTGGTGTTAGTTTAAATATAACAGCAGCTTTATCTGAATCAGTGGCAGCAATCAAATGCTTTTCGTCCTGCGTTAGATGTAACGCTCTGATATAGTTGTAAACTTTTGGAGCACCTTCCCCAGGTGTAGGAACTTTTGGTTCTGAATTATTGGACTTTCTCTTCTTTTTCGATGGTTCCTTTGCTGAATTCTCACTGATCTGTCTTTCTTGTTCCTTCTTAACTTTTTCCTTAATAGATTCAGTGGTGTCTACATCATCATTCCAATGTCCTACTCTTGAGCCGGAATTTGTGTTAAAGACTTGAATTTGATTTTGGGAAGTAGTGAATAGCAAGTCACCACCTTTATTGGATAATAATAATTGGAATGGGTGTTTCATAACTAGTAGAGTTCGATTAACAATATCAATCCAATGATTAAAGACTCCACATTTCAAATTTTGTATTATTAGATCGTCCTGAAATTTTTTTTTTCTTTTATTTGAAGCGATGAGCTCTCGAGAGTTGAGAGGATTCGCGGATATTTTTCTTCAATGATTACATAATACTTTGGGAATATATCCAGGTCTTTATTAGAACGAATGAAGGGAAGTAGAGTTACAAATTGTGAAAATGGAAAACCTTAGGATAAGATAAAACTGCTTTATCCTTTTATTGGGTGCAAATTGATGCTGATTCTTTGGTCGTGTGATTACGAGATTTCCATAGTTAATATATTTCAACTTGCATACACTTGAATGAAAAAAAAAAAAATTCAAAGGTGAATATCTTACATAAACCCTTCTCGTGTTAAAGGATACAAAAATAATCATCAAGATTCATATGCCTCCGTGAGCTATTTATTACCACGTTTTACACTCCTTTTAAACTTTAACCCGCTCATTTCAACTTTGCATTAAGTCTATCCCTCTCCTCTAGCATTTTTTAGCATCTGCGATATATAGACAAATAAAAACAGATTTCATGCCTCAATTATCGCATCCTACAATTAAGGACGGTTGGTTCAGAGAAGTCTCCGAGGAATCATTTCCTGGTCAAGCGTTAGAATTAAGGGTGAAAGAGATCTTATACACTGGTAAATCTGCTTTCCAGGATATCCTAGTGTTTGAAAGCACGGATTATGGAAACGTCTTGGTTCTTGATGGTATTATTCAAGTCACTGAGAGAGACGAGTTTGCTTATCAAGAAATGATCACACATTTGCCTATCTTCGCTCATCATGATCCCAAATCTGTCTTGGTTATTGGTGGCGGTGACGGTGGTGTTTTGAGAGAAGTTTTGAAGCATGAGGATATTGAAAGAGTCGTGCTTGTGGAGATCGATGAAACTGTCATTCAACTAAGTAGGAAATACTTTCCAACTATGGGCTGTGCCTTCTCGAGCCCAAAGATTAAAGTTGAACTCTGTGATGGCTTCAAATATCTACAAGATATAGCAGCTTCAACTGACAAATTCGATATCATCATCACAGATTCTTCAGATCCAGATGGCCCCGCTGCCGCATTTTTTCAAAAACAATACTTTGAACTTTTATTCAACTCATTAAATGATAGTGGTATAGTAATCATGCAAGCGTCAGAGAATGTGTGGTTAAAAATCAACTTATTAAGAGAATTGAAATCTACTATAGCTGAAGTATTTCCAAATGTCAAGTATTCCTACACAACAGTTCCAACCTATACTTCAGGTCAACTAGGTTTGATGATAAGCTCCAAAGATCCAAATTGTAAACTTGATGAACCCGCAAGATCTTTTTCAAAAGAAAAGGAAGAAGACTTCTTTAGGTACTACAACAGTGAAATCCATAAGACCAGTTTTATCCTACCTAATTGGGCCAAAAACTACCTGGAACAATGAATAATACATAAATTCTAAGATAGAAAGAAAGACGTACCTTGCAAAAATCTAAACCCCGCCAAAAATATCATCAATGGCTGATCTCTTTGATTTCTTTTTCTTCTTTTCGCCGCCGCCTTTCTTATCGACTTTCAGTGAATTTTCATTCTGGTTAAGTTCAGTTGTCTTTTTAGAAACTTTCTTATTTTCACCAAATATATCATCTATAGTTTTCTTTTTTTTAGATTTAGCCTTTTTCTTAGGATTGAATATGTCATCAACATCAATGCTATGCTTAGCGTACTTTTCAGGATTCTTATCAGTCTTCTTTACTTTACTCTTCACAGCAGGTTTTATAATTTCACCAATCTCTTCACCTAGATCGTCATCAACTTGCATGATATTTTCATTATCTTCTTTGATATTCAGTTTTACCTCTTTTCTATCATTTATCCCGGTAATGGTCCCAATCTCATGATTAACCTTACTCAATAACCCAACCAAAGTTATACCAAGAGTAATAAACTGTCCAAGGGCAATAACACCATTAAATTCTCTATAACATCTTTTCACAATAACAAACTTCAAATGTCTTGCTAAAACCAGTGTATTTGCTTCTTTTTGAAACTTCTTAGAGGTTATACTAGCTTCAAGTAACGGTATAAGTTTTGTCAATGATCTTTTTAAAGCGTTGAAATGTTTCCACCATACACTGGCTCTATGTTGATTTTTGTTACGGTGGTAAAGCAGCCGTATAAGATTATACTCATGCTTCAACGCTTTTAAGTTCTCCTTCTGTATAAGTGGCATGTTTCTTGGTCATTTATATCACTGTTGTAAATATCTTTCACTTTAGAAGCTCATCTCAATCTCGATCTCAGTATTACATAATAGCTCAAATATCCCCGTGGCCCCTACCGGAAATTTTGTAGGAGAGAGGGAAATTCAATGCACATTTTGTACGCATCATGGGTCACAAAGAGAAGGGTACCAGGCAAAAAAGAAAGGACATGACGGATCCTAGAGCTGAGGCATCGAAAATTATCCAGCTTAGGGATAGAGTGCTAGCTAAGGAAACACCGGTTATAAAGCGTTTGAAGATAGAGAAGAAGATACGGGCAGAGTACAAACGAACAAGTCACTACAGGAAACTGATAAGGAGTGGAAGACTGGACCAGATCGACAAGGAAAGTCGAGACAGTTTGTTTATGCCGTATGATCAACTGGAGAAGGCATACTATGAGACTTATAGAGCAAGAAAAGACCGCGATGAAGATGGTGTAAAGGCGAAGAATCAAGTTGAGTTGAATCCTACAGATTCTCTGTTCTATGACGATGAAGCCCCTGAGAAGCCCACTTCTCCCATCGAAAAGGCGCCAATACAGCCAAATACACATCAACAGCTTCCAATAAACCAACCACAGATCAGTCAAACCATTCCGCCTCCGCCTTCATATTCCTCAACTCCAGTGTTTACTTCCACACTTCCTCCTCAACCACCAATGAACCATCGGCCACCACCTGCTCCGCTACAATCAAACATGATGTTCACGCCCTTTTATACATTTCCTATACCTACGCCAATCCAGCAAAATGTTCCTCCATATCCACAACAGCCACAGCCATTCAACCAATTTCAGCAGCCAAATGAAGCATCAATGCAGTACTATCAAAACATGTTCCAACAGTTCCAACAATTTCAGCAACTTCAAGAAACGCAAGCTAGACAAAATGGTGAGAATAGTACTCAGGGCCAGAACAGTGGGAATCTACGGTCATAATTACTAAGTAACTTCAGTTGCACTCGTTGAGTTTTGACCTGTGCCCGTTTAGATCGTATTCCAATAGTTTGTTGGTAAGACTTATTAGATTTTGGTATACTACGAGATACGAGTATCTTATGATGTGTAGACTTCACGTAACGAATAATCATTTTTAAGTAGACTCCTGCGCTTTTTTGTAAAGCTTAACAATAGTCATCGAGCTGAACGGTTGCACGTCTCATAAATTACCACTTATATATAATCAAGCTCTCTGCTTTGTACTATGCTGATCTGGGATTCGGCAAAAAAGGTCGATTAGAGCTACATTAAGTGTATACTTGTTCACTAATGTCACATAAATATACTAGAGGCATGGGGGGATATGATCGTTAACCTTTCAAAAACTTTTTGAATCTAGCCCGTTTGCCAGCTTTTTCACTTGCTGTAGAAGTTACGGAATCTGTACGTGCAGGAGCAGCATTTGTCTGAACTTGTGAAATCTGAGATGGAGTCTGTTGAGGTGCTATTCTTTTCTCTTTTGGTTTCTCTAACAAGTGTGCCGGTGCCCTTGTTGGTCTTTGTGCTTCAAAATCAGGCTTTAGATTCAGATACTGTCTTAGATTTGACAAGTTTTTAACTTCAAACAAAAATTTCTTTGGATTTAATATTTCATCAGAACCAATGATGACCTCTTTATCAAATCTGACTGATAGCTCATAGGCTGTTCTTAGCTCTGAATGTGTTGCACCACCAGCTATGAAATAAAAGATTCTTTGCTTTGGAGGTTGGAATTGTGAGTTCTGTTTTGCCCATGCCGGCCTATGCTTTGGATTCTTTAAGGAGGTTGTTGAGGTCGAATTGGTTCTTGAGATGTCTGTCTCAAAATCAATCGGTTTATCTTTTATATATGGGAAAGTCTCGTCGCTCAGTGTGTTTGAGATAACATTTGAGATGATTGAGTTTATAGATGGCCTGAATCGGGAAGTATTAAACGATCCTTCATTGACTATTTCATGAAGAAATTGCCTTTTGAAGATGGACTTAGATTTCAAATTCGGTTTGATTAGTTTAAACCCAATACTTTCAAAATTAGTGATATATTCAAGGGCTGACTGTAGTTCTTGTGGTTTTAGTAAGCCAATGAAATTGAATAGCTTGATGTAATCCTTTTCGATCAACCCACCTCTGTATAAACCATATAACACTATTAGTCTAAGTTTGTCATCAAATGAGTATCGATCAGCATTCAACAGCTGAATCAGTTGATCAGCCAAGTTATTCACTTTTTCACCATCGATATCAACACCAAAGGCAGCTAGGTTTTGTTCAAATTCAGCCAATTCAGTCAGGTTTTTCTCACCGTTTGTTAGTAAAAGATCTTCAACCAATGATTTGTGCAGTATAATTCTTCTTCTTTCTTCATCAAAACCCTTTAGTCTTGCAACTGCTGTCAAAATGTCTGAAGTGGATTTGATGTTTGATCTATCAACGAGCATTTGATTCTTAGATAGAAACTCCTCTAGTCTAGCAGTGATAAGATCTTTAGCGTCGATAATATGTAAATGACGTAGTTTAATCCAATCGAGATCAGAATCATCTAGTTTTGATTCCTTTGGTTCTTTGATACCTTTTTCATTTTCAGCTTCATATTTATAAACATCGTCAACACTAATAGGTTTCAAATCATAAGCCATTGCTTGATATGTAAACTCATGCAATAATGGAGCAAACAAGTCGGCTGTTCTGTCACTTATTATGAAAATGGACCGCTGTCTCGTTGATGCTGGTGGGAAATCAGGATGTATTCTTGCGTAATCATCTAGTTCCTTTTGAAATTCAGTAGCAATCATTTTTGGTAAGATGGATGCGCTAAAGTAACCATCATTCTCATTTGGCGCATAATATCTTATGATTGGATACTCACCAGTTAAAATACATAAGTTAACGAGAGCAGTTGCTGTTTTCCGGACCGTTTTTGTTACTAAGTCATGGCATTGTTGATTGTAATAGATCTGCAGCGAATTTGGATTGTTTGTAATGAATACGTTGGATTCTTTGGGACTAATGCTCAAATGAAATTCCTGAAATGTCAATAAGTTTCGTTGCAACACAACGTTTGATTGTATTAAAGTTGATAAGTTGTTTGTTAAACCTGGAAGGAAGAAAATATGGGCACCTTTGTATCTTGTTGGTACAATTTTAAAATCACTTAGCAGGCAATCGATTGAATAGGCACAAGGTTCAAGGATGTAGATAGCCTCAACACCAGATCTTGTCTCTCTCTTATCGTCAATTCTTTCAAGAACTATAATCAAATGTTAGTTTTGATGAGCACTGACCATATCAGGACAACACATACCAGTAACGATATTTAACAGTTCTGAAGGCTGCACCACTTCGGTGATCAAAGACCACGACAGTTGGTCGAGAAGTAAAATTTTATAACCATTTGCTGTGCGTACGCCCTGTATCAGGTCGAGGATATCTTGGCTTCAGTTAGTTTTTTGTGTCATTCAAATCAATCTTCTTGAAGGCTGATAATTATCCTCGAAAGAACAGTACCAGTTCAAAAGTACTTCAAAATTAATCTTAATCTAGCACAACTCACGATTCCTTTGTAATTCTATCAAAGAATCCATCATTTCAACATAAAGATATCTCAAGTTTCCCTATAGTTGTACAGGAATGATTGCAAGTTCCAAAGTGAATTCTTCGGTTTGTTTCAGTACGAAACACATCAATAATATTCCAAGATAGGAAATACGCCATAAAAAGAATTATTCCGTATTCGGGACATTTTCTTTTTGAAAATTTACACGCGAGATAATGACAGAACTCCAGGTTTATTTCTGTTCTTTGTTAAGGTTATAATGGTGAAGACTACAGAACTCTCTTTAATTGTGTTGCTTTGATCTCTCACTGCTTCATATACCAGGATTTCAGAGCTTGAGTTCCATTATTTGGGTATAAAACCCTGTCAACTTCTATACTTTTATCAGGGTTAAAGTCGATCGTTTTGTGTCAAACTTTTCTGCAACGGTTTCCTTCATCAAAGTGATACAAAAGCCATTATAAAAAAGGATTAAGGTCGCTTATAATAAGTGAACAATTCTTAATAAGCAGAAAATTTGCAGACTCGAGTTGCTGTCATCATTCACTTCTACTCTGTTGCTAACACTCTCACTGCATTAAGTTACTTCCAATTCAAGCAACCATGTACAACAGACCTCGGATGCCTTTACCACACGATGTCCCTATATCTTCTGTCCAACGAAGCAAAGATTCAAGCATCAACAGACTCGCTGATAGATTCAAGACAATGACTCATCAAGAAACCTACCAACAACAAACTTTACAATCACTTGATGTTATCCCATCGGATGATATCTTTAACACTGCCATAGCTACAGATGAACCATCATCTTCATTCTTTAGAAGAGTACACAATGTTACTCCACAAGGTTTAGTGAACAACAATGGCGGTAAACCAATTGGTACTAACAAATTTTATGAAAACTTCTTATTGGGTAATCAAGCGTTACCTGCTTGGCCTCAACCTCATTCAATCTGGTTCTCTAAGGATGCTGGTTATGAGGGTTTAGCAGTCCATCACGTTCCCGCCTCTGATATTGTCTCAGGACCTCATGCCAATGCTGATCCAGTCCAGTTCCTCTTCGGTCCAGTTGGTGTCAAGAGCTTCATTGTTGGGTCAGAAGAGTTTGACAATAACACCTCATTGAATGTTTTGGACATCAACCATTTATCTGCCGATATTAAATTGCAAAGTAAAAATGATGGTTACTTAACTGTTCCATTAGTTCAAGGTGCAGGCTTTATCACTGCTATCTATCATAACTTGATTCCGAAACTTACAAGTATCGTTGGATTTGCCTCACTTACCAGTGATACTTCGCCAAGATCTGGCATCCAAAAGTACAGAGTCACTTTGAACAATAATAGAACTTGGACTATATATATTTCAGTTCCAAGTGGTCAAGTTCTACAGTTATCCATAAAAGATAACCATACGATCACTACTAGTAACTCCGTTAATGGTGCTGTCTTCCAAATTGTTGCTAGTGGTTCAGATGACTTTGATGACGCTGCTGGTGCCTATCCTATTCGTGCTGGTTTATCAGGGTCAACCTCAGGTAATACTGGTAATTATTCTATAGTTTATAGTGTCATTGGTACATCAAACTCAGGTAAGACGGCCTTGTTTGCTCTTCCACATCATGTGGATACCTTAACTGGTAACGCATCTACAAGAACGAATCTGAAACTACAGACAGTTACCAAAGGAATCGCTACCGGCTTCATCACAAATAGATTCGATTTCAGTCTTGATATCCCAGCTGATAAAGGCCTAGACCCTTATTCTGCTATCAGCGGTGTCACCCTGGGCTACTCAGGTAACGTTTTAAATCATATTCAGACAGCGGCTCAAAATGATGTTAGCAGAGATGTTGCCTCAGAATCCAATGTTGACTCAATGTACTTTGGTGGCAAAGTTTTGGCAAAATACGCTTGGGTATTATATTCCACACACTATGTTTTAAAGGATTTAACCTTAACTAATACCTTGCTTGCAAAATTGAAAATTGCCATCGAAAGATTCTCCAATAATCAGCAGCTGTTCCCACTGGCGTATGACACTACCTGGAAAGGTATTGTCTCTACTGCAGATCAAGCTGCTGACTTCGGTAATGCTTACTACAATGACCATCATTTCCATTATGGTTACCACATCTTGGCTTCCGCCATTGTTGCCAAAATTGACAGAGAATTGGGTGGCTCATGGATTAATGGTATCAAGTCATGGGTCAATACATTAGCTAGGGATATTGCTACTCCATATGACGGCGATGATTATTTTCCAGCTTTCAGATCCTTTGATTGGTATAATGGTCATTCTTGGGCTAAGGGCGTTTATGAATCTGGGGACGGTAAAGATCAAGAGTCATCTTCAGAAGATTACAACGCCTATCTTGGGTTGAAAATCTGGGGTAACGTCATTGGAGACTCCGCCCTAGAGGCAAGAAGTAATATTCAACTAGGTATTTTGAAGCACACAGTTGGTAGTTACTTTTTGCTATCGGATAACAACACTATTCAACCAAAGAACTTCATCAAGAACAAGGTCACTGGTATTTTATTCGAGAACAAACTGGACCATACCACTTATTTCGGAAATAACTTGGAATACATTCAAATGATTCATGCCATCCCTATCACTTCGATAAGTTCATACTTTAGAAGCCCCGAATTCGTGAGAGAAGAATGGATTGAAAAGTTGCAGTCGATTGCTCACAATGTTGAAGGCGGTTGGAGAGGAATTATTTACTTGAACGTTGCCTTGTTTGATCCAAATATCTCATGGAACTTCTTCTCTGGAAGTGGTTTCCAGGATGCTTACTTGGATGGTGGTCAATCCAAGACTTGGTCTTTAACTTACTCTGGTGCTTTTGCTTCTGCTTAGAAGAGACAAATTTGAGTTTCAGTTTACACTCTATAGGAAGGCTTAATGAAATGTGGATGAAATGTAGATGGAATCGATCGAAATGTAAAAGGGGCTAGAATGGAGAATTCTTTGTAGTAATTAAATTGATGTATATAGCTTTACCTGGACCTTACTACAGAAGGACATTCAGCTTCTAATATATTAAAATTACTCTAAGTTTCTAGTCTATGAATCAGAAAGTCGTATCTGACTCTCGTGACCCTCGTCATCCTTACTTTGTCCGGAGGAAATAGTAGATGAGTCTTCTGGTTTTTCCTCACCTTCTTGATTGTCTTGCTCTGAATATAAAGCACTTTTACGATTGCGTAGGAAACACAACGATATGATCATAGCTACCTGGATACCAATACACATGTACCAACAGGACTTCAACTTGGCGAATACCTCTTCTCTGTAATGTTCATCACCGCGCTTGAGCAAAATAACACCTGTGATGGAACTGATAAGACTACTTGCAATAGCAATAGCAATCTGTTGGACAGTCTGAAGCAGACCAGAAACAGCACCCTGCAAATGAGGAGGCGTATTTCTCATAATGGCATTCAAGTAGGTTGCAAAATATGTGTTGCTTCCAACACCATACAAGAATTGTGGAACAGCATCATAGATCCAGAAGTTGTGTTTGTGTGTGTAACCTTGTCTTGAGGCCCAGATGATACAACCCAAACATACTAACTGTGAAAAGATTAGACACTGCTTCATACCGATCTTGTAAATCATAGCTTCGTTATTAATCACAACACCAGAGACTGTTCCCAACCCAATAGGAAGAACTTTCAAAGCGGAAATAAGCGGCGAATCGTATTCAACATATAGGAAGTAGTAATTCAATGAAAGATAAAAGGAGAAGAAGGTCAAGAAACAGAACATAGTGGAAGATAAGAACACGAGCATGTTTGGAATCATCAAAGTTTCTCTTCTGATTAATAACTCAACGTTATAGATCCAATCATTTTCTGGCTTGTAGGCATCAAGATCATGTCCTTCATCTTTCAGTTTCTGAACTCTTTGATCTTTCCATCTCTGCATTAGTACAAGCTCGAAGATCAACCCACAAGCGAGAACAAGGAACCCAATTACGAAAGGAACATAAGCCGTTGGCTTGCGCCATGATTCACCGCCTTCAGTGAGACCCAAAACGATTAACAAGAACCCAACAACAAGGGCAAATGACCCAGGCGTATCCAAATTCTTCACCTTCATATTCTTTCCCTCTTCGGTAAGTTCGACTGGAACCATAAAGAAGTAAAGAGTCACGCTCACAGAAATTCCCAATGCAAAGACGTAGTAGTATAGACCCTTATAGCCGATATCAGATAGTGAAAAGGCACCACCTA
>JAJMKP010000052.1:0-14692 GCA_030569295.1 Taiozyma yuanshanica | reverse complement strand
GTCAGCTATTGTCAAATTAGTAGGATACCGCCCAAAAAATACCTCAAGATTATTGCTAACATTCAAGTTACCAGTGAAGCCAATTTCTTCTGCAGGTACCTGATGCAGAGAGGTACAGAAGATTATATCTTCCCAGTCATACTCGTTATCTCTTGTAAACGTCATAATTCTGTTACCAACAACCACAGTGTATGGGTAAGTGTTGCTTCCACGGCTACCCGAGGTTTGTTTTGAACTCACCCATGGCCCAATAGAAGGATGTGGTATTTTACTCTTCAATGCGAGAAGCAATTGCTGCCTTGTGTTCAGGCTAGCTAATTTTCCCACGTCAGCGCCATTGGCTTCAAGGGGTCCCAAAAGTGTGAGATCAGCATTATGAACTGCGGTCAGCAGCCGCCCATTGGGGTCGACGTACTGAGATTCCATGATCAGAGGAAGGAGTGAAGTTGCAGTTAGCGCCAGTCCTCTGAGTTAAAAAGGGAGGGAAAATAATTAAAAATATTTGGTTTCATTAAATATTACCTCAAACATGCTGCCAATTCTATTCGGTCAAGTTTGCAACAATAGGTGTCAAAATCGAGATGTTACCCGACCTGAATACACGTCCAAGTCAACATCTAATATGAATGATAATAGTGAACTAATACAACGGACAGAACGAAGACGAACGCTGGGAAAGCACAGGAACCACACATAGAGCCGATGGATCCATGCAAGGAGTGGGAGAATGAACCCACCTCTTTATCTACATTGCCAGCTATCCCAGAGTTCAGTCCAAATATGAAATGCCATATATAAAACAGGTATCCCACATTCTGAAGAACCAGGAAATATGGGAAATCAAGCATCGAATACATCAAAAAGGATCATAGTCTTTAAGAGATTTGATTGAGAGAGCCACCAAAGGAGCTAAAATATTTTCTCATTGTGATAGTACCTTCTATAATTAGATTTCTTCTCATTTCTATGAAAATGGTCAAATTATCATCGCTGTAACTCCTGACAGAAAAAAATAACTGGCCGCTAATAATTAACTCATGATGATATGGCATGCCTATACAAAACGGGTTCTGCAACTTAATCTGCACTTCTACAGGTCAACATTTAACAAAGGAAATGTTTTCAATATTAATAATCATCTTACTGATTCGCTGCATTCGTTCACTGGAAACAAAGGATCCGGATGCCTTTATTATCCCACTGTACAACAGAGTAAACTTCATTGGGTGCATCGTGGAGATAGGGACTCCACCACAGAAATTTGAGCTGTTATTGGACACAGGGTCCTCCGTCTCTTGGGTCGTTGGCGTCGAAAATCCACATTGTTTCACCAGTGATCAGAAGACCACACATGAATCTGTTAGATCCAAAAGTAATGAGTGTGTCATCCATGGGACATACAATAGAACTGCTTCATCTAGTTTCATTGAAAGAACAAGTGAATATCCAGACAGAAAGTTGGAAATCGAGTACTACGATAGGACAAAAGTGGAAGGCTACATAGGTTATGAACATTTGAAGATTCCAACTTTAGTCAGTGCAGCAGATCAGTTCAATCTAGAGTTAGAAAAATTCCAGTTTGGTGTTGGTAAGAGGACCAACTCCTCAGTGGGAATCCTTGCATTAGGTGTTCCTGAATACGACTATGACAAGGGCCAGAAGACTTTGAGATACGTCAGACAGAATCTCATCGTAGAGGCTAAGAAACAAGGTATCATCGATAGAAGTGTGTTTGGTATCTGGCTAGATGATAGATCAGAGACTGGTGAGCTCTTAATTGGCTCAATTGATGAAGCAAAATTTCGTCCCCCATTGTACACTACCAAGTTGATAAATCTGGAGAATAAAGGTCAACCTGTGGGGAGCTACTCTGTTGTATTATCAGGTATCAAATTGTCAATTCCAAAAAAAAGTGAAATGGAAGTCATTGACGTCTTTGAAGAAAGTGAAGAATACAGAGGTACATATACATCTGTACTATTAGACACAGGTTCTAAGATGTCATATCTTCCTACACCAGTATATGAGATAATTTCTCGCAAATTGACGGAACACTATGATATTGGAGTGAATTCTGAGGGACGTTTATTTGTGGATTGCATCGATGC
Source organism: Taiozyma yuanshanica (assembly GCA_030569295.1). Taxonomy (NCBI): domain Eukaryota; kingdom Fungi; phylum Ascomycota; class Saccharomycetes; order Phaffomycetales; family Wickerhamomycetaceae; genus Taiozyma; species Taiozyma yuanshanica. The sequence continues at coordinate 12,584 of JAJMKP010000052.1, read as the reverse complement.
TGGTCAAAAATATATCACCATTGGTTTCCAATTCAACACTCATGTCTTTAATATTCCAATTCATGCATTCCTTGAACGTTCGTCTTCCAACATCACTGAACTGGTGAAGCATCAGGGAGACACTCGTGAGTTTTGTTCTTTGGGGATCTTGCCACAGGCTAATAATGTGTCAATTTTAGGCCAGGCTTTCTTCAGGTCGATGTACACTGTGTTTGACCTAGATTCTATGGAAGTGTCTATTGCTCCTTCGAAATTTACAGAGAATCATTCAGTACGAAAGATCACTTTCCAAGAAGGTATTAATGGTGTTCCTGATGGATTAGTTGATGATCGATTGAAACAGTCAATCGTGGATCCAAGTGACCATTTCTTGATGAATACAATTGATAATGGGTTCTACACCTACTCTAGCAATGCCACTAAACTGAAACTGGCGCTGAGAGATCTTATTGCTTATGCCCTTTTAGTGGGATACATTCACACTGAACTGATTTTTTAATAGTAATCTTGTTTGGGTCTAAGTTTATTCAATGATTCCCCATGTATTGTTAAATTTAAATTAACTGTGGAACCATTACTGGTTTTTTATTCTTCTCTTTCTGCACCTCATCGGGAATTATCATCGCTGATTGAAGAGTGATGAAGACCGCTAAAATATATGTAAATTTCCCCTTTATTCCATCAATTTAACTACTACTAACCATTCATTGTATCTTAATCCACTCTTTGCGTACAATTCCTATTCTTTTAAACTTTAGCGCCAATTATTCTGTCCCATAGTAATTTTACCCGAGGCCAAGTCTCCGATGTCAGGTTCACGCAAATTCTCCACAGCCCAAATTTTGAAATTTCAGCGCAATCAATTTTTGCTTGAACAACAACAACAAAACAACAAACCATTAAAAGCCACCTGCCGCCACTGAGGAAAAACAAGATTTTGAAAGAGAACAGATTGTCTTCCTTTGCTACTTTTTGCTATAACAATCTTCTTCAAATGTCCTCGAAAGCTGCTTCTGTATCGCTAAAAGCCGGTGTCCTCCAGTCTTCTGACTACGTCATTAGTGTGAAATACCCTACACAGGACAATAACGCTCCCACAGAGAAGGCGCAGACGGATCTGAAACAGCTGATCTCCAGGCTGAAATCAATTGGGTTCTATAGTCAAGCTAGAGCAGGCACAGGTCAGACATTGCTGATTTTCGTCAAGGCAGATGATTCTGTCCTTTTCAAAGCAATAAAGTCCCTGATTTTGAAAGACTACTTGTACGGTTTGACGTCTGAAATCACCGATGATGCACAAATCCCAGAAGTCTTGACCCATGTTGAGAGACTAAGTGTTGTCTACCAGCTTCTCACAAACCACGAGTCCGAAGGTGGTGCAGCGATCACACCAGGTGTCGGTTCCTGGGCCTTTGTCGAGAAGATCATCCCAATTCATGATTACAGAGAAAATAAAGTCTTGTTAAAGAATTGGCTGATCAAGCCATTGATTGGTGAAGATGATATTTTAACGGTTAAAGAAATTGCTGGTGAAAAAGTTGCTTTGTATTTCGGGTTCTTGAGATTTTACTTCCTTTGGTTGACCATCCCTACTGTTCTTGGTCTAGTATCACATTTCTTCTTTAAGAGATTCTCAATCATTTTCACCATCTTGAATTCCCTATGGGCCATTGTCTTTGTTAATGCATGGAAGAAGAAAGAAGCTATCTATGCTGTTCAATGGAATACAAGAGGTTCCTCCAAGATTGAAGCCAGAAGAGCTGAATTCATTGGTGAGATTCCAATCACAGATGCAACCACAGGTTTGGCTACTACTTATTTTCCAGAATATAAGAGAACTTTAAGAAAATTTACCTTTATCCCAATTGCTGTTATTAGTGGCGCTGCCTATTTCAGTTTTCAAATTCTGTGTTTTTTTATCGAAATTTTCCTTACTGAGATCTACCAAGGTCCTGGGAAATTTGTTTTGGGATTGGTTCCTACCGTCTTGATTGTTGTTGGTGGTCCAATCATTACATCTGTTTACCAAAAATTCATCGATAGCGCTGTACAGTGGGAAAATCACGAAACTCAATCATCCTACGATTCTTCTGTCACTGAGAAATTATTCGTTCATAACTTTTTAGGTTCTTATGTCCCATTGTTAATCACAGTCTTTGCATACTTTCCATTTGGTCATATTATTAACGACTATTTACCATTCATTCACGGTTATGCTTCCAGATTCCACATTCCTGTGGTGCAAGAAAAGTACCAAATTAATAGCAGTAGGTTGCTTGTTCAATTCGAATTCTTCACAAAGACCGCTTTGATTGTCAGTTTCTTATTGGAAAACGTTGTTCCTGTCTCAATTCGTTTAGGGAAGGAGTACTTGGCTAAAAAGAAGACTGATTACACCGCTTTGAATGATGCTCCTGAAGAAACAGAATTCCTGAGAGAAATTAGAAAACAGATCTCATTGCCAGTTTTCGATGTCAATGCTGAATACAGAGAATTAGCAATTAATTTTGGTTACCTGGTCATCTTTGGTCCAATTTGGTCTCTGGCTCCTTTGTTCTCATTGATCTCAAACTATGTTGAAATCAAAGGTGATTTAGAAAAACTTTTAGCTGAATCGTCAAGACCTATCCCTGCTAAAGCTGAGACCATTGATCCATGGAATACCAACTTTAGACTATTGACTTGGGTTGGTACCTTAGTTGGTCCTGTCACTACTGTTTTCTTTAGACAGCAAGACAATTACTTGAAATCTGCTGCTTACAACTATTTACAATCATCCATAAATATCCCAGGTTGGAAGGCTGCTTCTGTTGCGCTGATCTCTGAAAATGTCTCCATCGTCTTGAATGTCATTGTTGAGAGATTGTTTGATTCTTTTACAACCAAAGTTGAAGAAGAATACACCGCCAAGTCTTTACACTTGCGTCGTTCTTATGTTGAATCTTATGTCAAACAAACTTCCATTGAGAACAAGAACATCGTCCTAGATCCAGCTTCTACTACTTGGTCAAGGTTTAATGGTGATCAACTTTTGAGGCAGGCATCTACTATCCCTGTTTATTTGAAAGAGGCAAAAGATGCACAAATTAGCATTGAAAAATCTACAAAGTCTAAAGGCGAATCTGAGAAAACCTCAGCTCCAAGCCAATCTTCAGTCACAGGCACCACTTCTAGCTCTCAGAGGTTCACTGATAATTCTAATTTGCAATCCCGTGCTGACAAAAATGCTACCAGTGCTTCCAAAGTGATCCCTGGAACAAAAGCTCCAGTTGATATCACTACTCCAATTGTGCAAACCACTACGGATTCTGCTGTTTCTGCTCCTCAAAAGCAAGTGAGCACTGACATTCCTCGAGAATCTGGTTCTGGCCATGCCACTGGTGCTGCTACTTCTGGCTTATCTTCGTCTTCTGGTTCCAAGAATACACCTTCTGAGTCAAAGAATGGAACTTCAACTGCTCAACCAACTTCCGTTGTCAATGATTCTAAAGACTCTTTAAGTGATGTTGATTCAAAGGCTGGCAAAAAGAAGAAAAAAGGTCTATTCGGTTTCGGTAAAAAGGAAACCAAAGCTGTCGGTAAAGCCCTTAAAGAAGACGTTTTGAAGAACGCTGACCAAGTATTGAAGAAAGTTGGTAAAGATGCTGCGAATGATGATTTCTCAAGCTCTAAACAGCTAGCTAAGGATGCTGCGGCAAATCCTGAAAAGTATGCTAATAATACCAAAGAGACTATTGATGCACTTAAGAATGACGACAATGTTGGAACTAATTTTGCTCAAGCACAATCCCAAATATCATCTGAATCTATCAAAAATCCGGCTGCTCCTGCTGGAAATCCTGCGGAAGGCCCATCAAAATCAGCTCCTTCCACTGCATCTGCATCTGCATCTTCTGCTCCAAAGACAAATGGTCAAATCGGGACACCAAGATCATCCACTGTGGGTAGCAACTACGAATCAAGAAGGTCAGATCATAAATCTGGAGCCTTAACCCCAGATAAATTGATCTTGAAGAATTCTAGATTTGCTTCCGACGGTGTCAGTTCCAAAGCCCTACCTCCAAAGGCCGCTACTAATGGTGACTCGAAGAAGCACAATATTGAAGATAAAGTCCCTGTTGTTTCTATTTCCGACGAGGCCAATAAGCCTCAGGCTGAGGCTCTTGAAACCTCATCTAGTAATAAAACAGAATCAGCTGTTGCGAAAGAAAATGGAGCACCATCAACCATTGGTGCTGCAGTCGGCACTTCTGCTGCTTTTGTTGGCACTTCTGCTGCGGCCATTGGCGCTTCTGTTGCGGCCGTTGGTGCTTCTGTTGCGGCCGTTGGCGATTCTGCCGCTGCTGCCGGGGGTGTGTTGGGAACTACTTCCAATGCGTCCGAGACCGCCAACACTACTGAAAACAATAACTTGAAAGCTCCTGTTGAAACATCCGCCAACATATCACAAGGAAGCTTGAACGGTGCCACCCTACCTCCAAATTTTGGCTCCAAAAAGAGTTCAACTTCTTCAGTTGAAAAGACTAGTGATACTACATCTATACCTTTGGAATCGACAGCTAATGCTCCCGAAAAGAGATTCTCTACAGGTTCAGCATTAGCCAATGCGGGTACACCAATCTTTGGCTCTTCTGAATCTAAAGATCAAAAGCCGAATAACAAGAACTATTCAGGTCAACAAACAGGTTATAATGGTGCTTCTGGTGTTGATGCATTTGCTTCCCAACCACAAGCTACTTTAGATAAGGTCGCCACTCCACCAATTCCTACCCCTGAAGTTTCAGATTCTGATTACTCAAAGAGCTTGGATCCTGGTCGTGGTACAAAGAAATCATCTGTTCCAGTTTCTCAACAGGAAAACACAAATGTTACATCGACTAAGGATTCTCATCCATATAATAACTCTGAGAATATCAATGCCCATGTCCAGAAAGGTGCTGAGGAAGCCGATGCACACGAGAATAATCAAATTTCAAAGAACCAAACCTCAGAAGCTTCAGTGAAACCAAGAACACCAAAAACACCAAAACTTGATAGCCAAAACGCAAGATTCCCTGGAGATAGTGCAGCTTATACTCAATTTGTTAACAAGGCTGCTTTAGGTGAGACTACTCCAAGGCAACCTTCTCTAGGCGTTCATTCAGATGATGGTGAGTCTGCTACCTCTGGTTCTCCAAGAAAAATCAAAAGAGGCTTGTTCGGTACTATCAAGCATAAGGTCAAATCAGCTGGTTCTAGTCATAGTACCCCAAACAAATCTCATTGAAGATATATTATAGACCGACGAGACCCTTATACCCATCCCTATGTAATTTACAATATTATAGTCACAAAAACGATTCATTATTCAAAATTTCCAAGTGTGTTTTTTTCTTCATGTTTTTGATCTTTACTTAGTTGTTTTATTCAGTTTTGTTATATATATATATATACATATATACATATATCAAAGATGAATTTTAACTCTTTATTATATCTACTCTTGCCCTATCCCAAATATTATGTAAAAGCAATTCCTCATCGCCATCAACTTTAGTCAATTTATCAAAATCTGGTTTTTGCAATGTCAATTCAACGAATGAACCAGGACCATTTGGTCTCATAAAGGCACCAGGATTAATAACAAGGACATTTTTAATAATTTTAGCAAAGAATCTTAATTCCGATGGGATTATTAAGATATCTGGGATAATATCATTGAATTCTGCCAACCCAGAATAAGGTATATCTAAATCAGAACCAGGTAATTGTTCTATGATTTCATCCCCATTTGCTAATTTTCTCTTTCTTGTTCTAGTAGATCCTGGGAATAATGGATAAAACCTTCTTTGTTCAATGATATGATTTGATATTCTTTCAAATCTATTCATTTTCACCAGTTGATCCCCATGATTAATATCTTTCAAATCTTTAAAGATGTCATTATTTGAAACCCCACAAACAAACTCATTTATTTGGAAAATTGATGGGTTTGGGAATGTCTTGAAATTTCTTGGTAATTGTAATGATTTTTTATCTAATGAATCTTGTGGATATGCGGCATGTTTTGAAACAGCATCTTTTAATGATGGGATTAGAATCACTTGAATATTGGTATTTATTTTTCTTAGGATTGGGGTTAATATCAATTTGAAAACTTCATCCAATGTCTTTGGTTTTGGAGTTATGTTAGGGATTGAATCTTCTAATTCACCTTTTGCTATTAATGGATGTGTTATATCGATGAATGGGCCAAAGAAGATTATTAATTGTGGATTGATTTTTGTATTCAATTCAATGATCAAGTTTTCCAATTTGGCAAAATTTAAATCATTTTGAGTTGTATATGGGCCTGAAACAATGACAATTTTAGAATTTTGCCCATTTTTATAATATTCTTGTAATTCAACTTTAGTTGAAGTTGGCAATCCAAGACTTGGGATTTCTAAAACGTCATCAATTTTAAAATATTCTCCACTAGCATTCTTACCTTTTAAACAAACAATTTGACCAGGGAAGAATGAAAAATTTGATACGTTTGATAAGTTTAATGGGATTCTTTTCCCTATACCTAACATTCTTGATGTTTCCAAAGCCAATGAATTTGAATTCAATGTTGTTGATGAATCATTAATGGATGGATTATCAGGAACAATTCTACCAATTGTTATGATCTGGGATTGTTGAATTAATGAAGGGTTTGAAAAATCAGATGGTGAAAGTTTATAATGATCTTGGATTATATCTTGAAATTGTTCAATTTGTGAATCAAGGACATCGGCGGTCTCTAATAATTTTGTTCTCATTGTTCTGAAATTATACTTCTTTGCATCGAAATTAGCAATCAACTTCACTGGAGTGTCATATTCAAAAGATACATTTTCCACAGGTTGCAGTTTATCAATGTGTGGGTTCAAAGTCTCTATTGTTTGGAATGACTGCTGTTGTTGTTGTTGTTGTTGTTGTTGTTGGGTTGAAGAAGAGTCATGTTTTAATGGGGTTGGAGTCTGACCAAAGTCAGTATCAACAACATTTTTCAAAGGAGTCTCAATTGTACTGGAGACAGGCGACACCAATTTTCTTGATGGAGTATCATTAATGGATGTCTTTGTTTGTTTCCTTCTCAAAAGCGTTGGTGTAGAAGGTATTATATTGAACGGAGATGAACCAATACCAATACCATTACCATTAGCACCCGCAGCCAAATTGATGATCTTCTTACTGGCTTTAATCGTACTTGGCGCACCTGTTTTTTTCTTCTCTAGTTTCTCTTGGATATAAATCTGTAACTTTTGGAGATTGTCAATGGAGTATTCCAACTTGATACCATCATATTTGGTGATAACAAATGATTCCCAATTAATGTATAAATCTTCTACCGATATTTGGAAGATGTTTATTATCTGTTTGATTAGATTAACCAGTTCAACTTTGTCAATACCCGGCCCAAATCTCTGTACTAATTCAGTAACCAACTCAGCATCAGCAGACATATTTACTTTATGAATTCTTCTATTATTATTATTTCCCCTGGCTATAATTCTTCTATTATTATTATTTCCCCTGGGTTTTGAATTGTAATATAATCACAAAAAAAAAGGCGACGCGTTAAAAAAGTTTTTTGTTTTTGTTTCGCGACGCGTAAAATTGTCTGAATCGGGAAATATTCGTGTATGTGTCCTCTACCGATTAATAACCCCGGGTCAAAACGGAAAAAGAAAGAAAAAAAGAACACTCTCCCGGGAAACAACGGAAAAAAGAAATCGACAACTTTTTTTTTAATTTGAAGGAGAAGAAGAAGAAGAAGAAGAAGAAAACAAAACGATCAAATTAACATAAATAACATAAAAATGGTGAGTCTGAGACTATTTTCTATTATTTTGTTATTACTAGCAATTACTAACGGATTCAAATAGAGCGGTGGTCGTTTTCCGTATCCAAAAGTGAGTTGAGTTTGGTACCTCTTTTGTCTTTTGTTTTAGGGAAATGTTTTTAAGGGAATGGTAAATACTAACAAACCATTTTAAAGCATGTTTGGGCTCCAACTGGTAAGAAAACAATTTGAGGTTATTTGGATTATCAATTAATATATTCATTTACTAACTTAACCAAGGTGGTTGGTGGTTCACTCCACGTAATGCTAATACAAATTTCTTAATAATTGGCTCTTTTGCTTGGTTATTAGCATTTGGGGTATTTAAATATGGTCAAACTATTCAATATTCAGCTGCTGATGAATATGATGAAGATATTATTAAAAAATGGGAAACTGCTGCTAAAACAAAGTTAGAAAGTGAATGATTTATTCTATTTATTTTATTTATTTTATTTATCTTATTTATTCCATTAATTTTATATATACTTATTTTATATATATATACCTACAGTATAATAGTTAGACTACTATGATCATCAAGAATTGTAATTTCATAAAATAAATATGAATTCATCAACTATTTATCCTTGAAATTATATTGGTTTAAATAGTGGGAGGGAATGAATATAATGAATAGTGTGTTGACATATAATGTGGACATATAATGTGGACATATAATGTGGACATGTAATGTGGACATATAATGACATAAAAAGAAGGAGTTCTAATTGTTTTCTTTAACTATGAGTATACGTTAATCTAAATAGCACCAGATCTTTTTAGTTGGACATAGACGGCAACAAATGGAATAGCAAATGCTAAACCAAAATATGAGAAATGTAAAACAGCATATGGGATTTTTCTATCATGAACTCTGAATGGGATGTTTTCATATGGACCTTCTTTAAAATGAACAGAATTCTTTGAAGTTGAGGAGAAGGCTCTTTTTGATAAAGTTTGTTTGATGGATGATTGTTTGACGGTTTGTCTTAGAATAGAGAACATTGTATTTATTTCCACTGGGACTTTTGCAACGTGTAAACTTCTTTTTTTAATGAAATTGTTCAATTTTATTCAACTTTGTTTCTTTGCCAATGGAATTTTCCAATAAAAACTTTCGATGGTGGTGGTTTCCCCCCAAAAGAGGAAATATTCGCGCACTTTTCCCTATTCGTGGCTTCTGATTGGCTGAAAGTCACGTGCAGAAATTTTATGAAAAAAAATCGAAAGATTTCAATGAAAAAACAAAAAACCATTGCAAATACAAAAACTCTTAAAAAGGGTTAAAATAACAATATAAAACTCTTCATAATAAGATAATAACAAGATCACAATGGCCGTTGCTCCTATCACTGGTACTCTAAAGAAGAAAATTGCTGTCGATGTCTCGATTGGTTTCAGCATTGGTCTTGTCGCTGCCTCTTATTGGTGGTGGGGGTTCCATAAACCACAAGTTGAAAAAAGAGAAGATTATTACGCTAAGTTGGCCATTCAAAAAGCTGATGAAGAATGATTGAATATTCCTATTCCTATTCTTATTCCTTTTCCCTTTTGTTTGAAACACTGTTTAAAACACTAATCTCACAGCATATTATATTCACAATCACCTTAAGTCACTAACCTTTACTTTCAGCATCAATTTTGGTCTTTAGTTATAAATATTTTGGATCTATTAAGCTATCTAAAAATCAATAGAAGAAAGAGATATCTTGATTACGGAAAGACATTGGTCTTTTGTCATATTTATATTTTATATTATACGTTAATGGAATGCCCTTTTTTAGCTAGTATGTATCTAATTTGGGGGATACTCTTCTCGTTTCCTGATCAATGGCAATGGCTATCATGATCACTATCAAAACTATTACCACTATTACTACTATTACCACTATATACATGGCCTAATAACAATGACTTTCCACTATTTCACTTCCAATTCACTTCCAATTTCCGTGATTCGTAAAAAAAACATGTATACATGTAAACATACACAAATCATCAAATATCAAGCACAAGAATCCACAGATCCACAGATCCAATGTCATTAGAAACCCTCGTCGACCTTCTCGAGTCTCATCAAAAGGCTCTCATCATTGATAAATCACTCTCTTCTTCCATCAATTACCTAATCCCCTTCTCAAAACTCAAATCACAATGTAACATCACCCAAGTTTATTGGTTTGATAACCCATTAACAACAATCCCACAGGTAAATAACGTCACTTTCCTTATAAGATCCAATTTATTCAATTTGGACATTTTGAAGAACCGAGTTGATGAATTAAATATACATGGTCTTAAATTAGATTTAATCATCACAGATGATTATGCTCAAAGTTTTAAACATCAATTATCAAATAAAGGTATCCTTGGTGATTTAAATTCGGTTCACAATTGGAAATTATTCTTATTTGATGCAAATGATAATGTGTTTAATCTAAACTTGAAGGATGAATTCAAATCCTTATACTTATTCAAGACTACTAATATACCGTTCAAATTAGCTTCATTGCTGAATAACCATTTACATGAGAATAATAATACTACTCAAATAACACATATCTTGGGGAAAGGTTTAAATTCATCCAAATTCATCAATATCTTTAAAAATCTACAAAATGAAAGTATCAATAACTTATCCATTTTAGACAAGCAAAAGGAATTGAAAATTCATGATGGGTTATATGGTAAGAATTCAAATAATAGTGGTAAACAATGTGATTTGATTGTTCTTGAAAGAAATTTGGATTTCTTAAGCGTTTTATTATCACAGTTAACTTTTTCAGGTCTTATTGATGAAGTTTATGATATCGATAACAATGCAATAAAGTTATCAAGAAATAACACTGTTTTCTTAAACTCTGAACAAGATTCATTGTATAATTTGATCAAAAATTTAAATTTTGGAATTGCTTGTGATTATTTAAACCTTCAAGCAAAAGAACTTCAAAAACAATATGATTCATTCCAACAAAACTCGAATGATTTGAATAAAGTTAAGAATTTTGTTGAAGAATTAGGGAAACTAGAGAATTTAAAGAAACAAGTTTCAGAATTAACAAAAATTAGTGAAGATGTCTTGGTTAAAATTGGTGCTGAAAATAACAATAATAATAATAATAATGATGATAATGATAATAATGATACCACTTCTTCCAAATTCAACGAATTATTGGAATTTCAGCAAGATATTCTATTGCGTAATCTGAGTTATTCAAACATCATCAACAAATTGACAGATTCAATATCTACCCAAGATTTCACCATTAATGACATTCTGAGATTGATTTGCATAACAAGTATCGTATTCAATGGTTTAAAGGAGAAAGATTACAATTCATTAGAGACAGATATTATTGAGTTTTATGGGATTAGATATCTATTATTATTACAAAATTTCCTAAAGATTGGTATCATTTCCATCAGTGGTGATTTATCAATCATCAAAAATTTCTCCCATTTGAACTCCAAATTCCAACTAATTCCAAATGAGGACCAAGATGATGATCAACTATCATTGAATAATCCTCTTGAAATGAAAAATCCAAACTTTGCATATCGTGGGTATGTCCCACTTCTTACAAGAATCTTGGAACAAACTTATCTACAACATGAACCAGGAAAGAAAAGATCATCTTGGAAAGATCTAGAACTAAACTCATTTATCCTTGGTAAAACTATTGATGAAGAACTATCACATACAACTTCACTGAATAACAACGGTTTAGGAGGTGCTCTACAAAAAAATGGTACGACATATATTGTAATGATTGGTGGATTGACATATTCTGAATTGGCAACGATTAAATACATCGAAGGGGAATTTAAGAGAAAGTTCGGGATTGCAAAGAAATTTATCATAATCACAGACTCCTTTATCAATGCTGGTAATGTAATACAATCTTGTATATGAAAAAGAAATGACCCTGAATATTTATGATGCCCATGGCAATCAATTCATTTTAGCGTAAATTAGTTGGCTTGGATATATTCGTGTGTCCCTAACCAGGCGATGACTTCAGGGTAACATTTGGATATAATAGGAAATGATGGTTGAACACAAGCTGTTGAAGTGGCTGATGAGGCTAGATGGCAGTCTGACTGCTTGAAGATACTGAGATGGTGTTGGTCGTTAGTGGACAGTAGGTGGTATATTCAATGACAACACCTTCAGAAGTGACGGTGACTGTTGAGTAACTTCAAATAGGTTCACCTTGAGATGCGACAGATGAAGCAGATAAAGCAGAAACATAGTTTGCCTCAGCAGCTCCAACTTTTGAAGCTGTTAATGAACCGTAAGTAGTATAGAATGTAGCAATGCCACTGATTGTGGCGGTAACAGTGGTGTAACCATAAGTGGTGACGTCTGAAGAAGTGACGTTGGAATATGGAGCGGATATTTCAGCAGTTGTTAATGAAGTTAAGGTTAAGCTAAGATAGTGTTTGAGATAGAGACCATTGTGAATGAGCGAATAAAGTTGGTAAGTTACAAAGGTTTTCGTCAAAGAACAAAGACTTTAAAAATGGAGCCCCCCCAGTATTTCACAAAGTTAGGGATTCAATATACTTATATAGTGAATGAAAGGTCCATGGGACTGAGAGAAGTTCATGACTACTCGTACCATAAATCGGAGTTATATTCCCAGTCGAGTATGCATGGGACTATAAAGAGGACTAGAAGTCAATAAAAAGAGACAACGGAATGTGCGAATAAGTACCCATGTTACCA
>JAJMKP010000051.1:0-17184 GCA_030569295.1 Taiozyma yuanshanica | reverse complement strand
CATTTTGCCAGGAGGTTAGCTACACTGGACGATGCTTCGAATGGTCGTGTTGCTTGGAATATAGTGACTAGTTTCCTGAAATCAGTGGGTAGACAGTTGGATACCCCATTTCTTGAACATGATGAACGTTATAGAAAAGCCTCAGAATACTTGGACGTCGTTTACAAGTTGCTATTAAGTTCTTGGGCGGATGATGCCATTGAATACAACAAAGAAACCGGAGTATTTGCAAACCCAGATAAAGTTCGTGAGATCAACCATAAAGGAGAGTTTTTCAATGTCCCAGGTCCAGCAATAACTGAACCTTCACCACAGAGATTTCCAGTGATCTTCCAAGCGGGTACTTCAGATGCTGGGATTGCCTTTGCCGCTGAAAACGCTGAGATGATCTTTATAAGTCAGGCTCAGAAGCCAGGGGCAAAGGAGGGAATTGCAAAGATCCGTAAGCTAGCTTCAGAGAAATTTGGAAGGGATCCATATTCTATAAAGATCATCTCAGCTGCCAGTTTTCATATTGGTAAAACTCACGACGAAGCTCTAGAGAAATTGGCATTACAAAGGGAACATTTTCCAGATTTTGCAAGAGCTGTTGGGTTTAGTGGGGTCAGTGATCTCGACTTATCAAAATACCAACTGGATGATTATGTGGAAGTGTACAAAACCAATGGATTACAAACATTGACTAAGAATGTGTTCAACGGTTCAAGAAAGACCAAGAGACAGATTTTAGATGGGTACGATAAGAGTGGCTTGTTTGTTGGTACACCTGAAGAGGTTGCTGATCAAGTGGAAAGATATGTGGAGGAATATGACATTGATGGTTTCAATATCGGGTTGTCTATATTTCCAACAGATTTAGAAGACATTGTCGACTTACTAGTTCCAGAATTACAACGTCGTGGTCTCTTCTGGGATGATTATGCCGTTCCTGGTGGTACATTAAGACAGAATGTCTTTGGGAGATCTTTCTTATCCGAAGATCATCCTGCTTATGGGTTAAGATGGGACAAAGGCGTTGCACTGGAAAAGTTTGAAAAGAGATTAGCGGTGCATGAAATTACAAGAATTGAAAGAAGAGAAAAGGCAAGGGAATTCCTTGGCCTTTATGGGGCTGGAAAAGAAGAGTAAGCACGGGAATTTCAGCTACCAAAGATTTTGAACCTACATAATATTGTATAAGAATAAATATTGGTCATAAAACATTTTGAGAGTGTGATGTCTAAACCCGTATTGGGAGTTATTTTTCATTCGAAAATGGTTGATCCGGGGTATAGGGTACGCGTCATAACTGTGATATGCCGCTTGCATGAGTCGACGTAGTTTAAGTCCCGACAGACTTCAACCCACTGAAAAGTTTTTCCGAAAATCAAAGCACGAAACACCTTTGGCCGTACATGATTGTAATCAGATGTTGGAGGGTTCATAAGTAAGTTTCAAGTGAGCGCTGAGTTCCCCAATCTGCTCAATTCAGTAGAGAGTCGACACTCAACCTCTTTGCAGGCTTCTCGTGCGATGGACTGGTTTCTCGCGGTATTAAAAAGTGATAATTCTTCAAGCTGGGTAGCTGTGTCTTTGGTCTTGTAAACTCTCTCTCTTTTATATAGGTTGGATATGCTTGAATAGTATAGTTTGGTTTAATTGTATCATAATATTGGTAATCAGAAGTTGTGGATGTAGGGGCTGATGGTATGGAGAGAGTGTCTTCCGATATTGAAGAGCTTGGAGTCGTCACAAGATTGGTTGATTTTGGTGAGGGTGGTATTATTGTACTCGTAGTCTCCTTCCTCTGGACAGATGGTTGGAAGTTGAACGTTATTTGCTGCGGTGGTTGTAATAAAACAGCAGAGTCAGCTATTTGATTTGAAGAATCAGTCTGCTGATAGTTTACAAAGACAGACCCTCTCATAGGCCATTCACATTCAAGACCTTTTGAGAGGCAGAACTTGCAACTCGGCTTCTGTTCATCACATTTCTTATGTCTTCTTCTGCAACAGAGACATCCCGTTCTTGTTCTTCTACCTTTATTCATAGTTTCTCCTATTCAAATCAAGGTATATTGATCACACATAATTAATAGAAATAAGGAATTAACAAAGCTTTTTATAAGTTTGTAGCCCCATCGCCTTAAAGGAATTTTTCTTTTTACCCCGGAATCGACCTCGCTGTATAGAAGACAATTAGGTTTCAGATCATAAGGTAATTAGAGAGAGACCTGGACGCATCGGATTTTCCCCTTAAGGAACAAGTAGCCTACACTGAGTTAAAGAACCTTCAATTGAACGGGGAAAGAGCGTTGTTAGAGCCACTTTCTTCTAGCCTTTAAGTTTTGTGGATGTGGAGTCATGGAGTAAAGGATGAGGTGAAAGAAGTCATTCGTGAAAGCTGATTTTTTTAATTAATTTGCTATAGCGAAATCTTAAAAGCAATCGGACTTTTGATCGTTTCTTTCAGTTTCCGCATAGCCTTACCCACTGATAACAGCAAACTGACCTTTATTGACCCTTTTCCGACAACTTTGAAGTTTGAACGTTTTGACGTGTATGCGAATATGAAGCATCGGGCAAAGGCCAATTCGTATTTGTGTCCAGAGAAAAAAAATAAACCATAAAGGGAGTCATCCGGGACAAATGATTCAAAAAGTGGCTAAAAGGGGAAAACTTAAGAGAGACATCAAAGGAAAAAACCGGGGGAAAGATTGC
This sequence comes from Taiozyma yuanshanica, assembly GCA_030569295.1. NCBI lineage: Eukaryota > Fungi > Ascomycota > Saccharomycetes > Phaffomycetales > Wickerhamomycetaceae > Taiozyma > Taiozyma yuanshanica. The sequence goes on along the minus strand of JAJMKP010000051.1, from coordinate 14,485 downwards.
ATTTTTTTGAAGACACAATATTCAATGCCAGATCTTCCACATCCAATAAAAACAACCTAACAACCATCATATTTACCAGTTTCTTTCACCACCATAGAATACTGGTGTCAACATACAAGTATTTCCCTATCATTCAGGGGGACTCCCACGGTTTTTCTTTGCTAACTAGTCGCGGGAGGTCCTCGATTGTAGCTCACTTTTACCGATCTGCAGTAACCTGCCTACAAAAATATTGCATGTCGTTCGTCCCTCTGAACCGGCACGACCTTATACTTTTTCAGATAACTCAGAATTTCAACATATATCATAGACAACCGATGAAGCTAGGCAGCACCAACGTACCGCTTCAACATCAGCATCTTCTCAAAATTCCATATTTCAGTGAAACGCTCTGCTGTGATCAAGTGGACTGATTGAACCCTATGAAGTAATTATTGATTCCCTACTGCTTTTCATCAAATACTACAGCGTTCTCGCTGATTGTAGGAATTAACGATACTTATTTCAATATATACATTTGCTTCAGCTTTTCTCCAGACCTTTCTCAGTTATAGACTCTTCATCCTCTTTTTTATTGTTCTTATGAATGTCGCCTCTTATAAATTCAATTGGTTCATCACAGAAGCGCCAAATCTTTTCCCAGGTATTCTTTGGAGGATCTCTATGCTGATCTCTAGATTCAATACCATTCTGAGAATCACCTAGGTAGAAATTTCTTTGGAAAAAAGAACAGACGAATGGGATCACAGTTAAACCAAGAGCTGGTGCAAATAGGTAGTAATTAACTTTAAAGTAAGCATTGATGGCACCTTTTCTCTCTGGTGAATCGTACGGAAGGGAATAAATATTGGTGACGGATGAGAATAGAGCAAATATTTCTTCTTCAGATGTTGAGCTTGGCAATTCTTGTCTTAAATAACCTGGTAACTTTGATTGCCAAATGGCACCAGCAACGGCTGAACCAATTGCGGAGCCAATAGCGCTCCATTGTGATAATAGGGAAATGACTAAAGCTGTATCTTGATGGGGAACAGAAGCTTGTGAGGCCACTTGGGAACCAACAACGGAACAAGCACCGCCAATTCCAATCAGGATTTGAGTCCACACAATTGCCACGGTAGTGGCATGTTCATAACGAGCCCATAATGTAATGATCATAGCAACAACCTGTAGAGCTAACCCAAATACTTGTAAATATTTAGTGCGATGTGTGTAGCGCTGAATCAAACCAACAAGGACACCGAAGGAGCATGAGGCCATGGTGAAGGTGTTGTTGAAATATGTCCAGTATTTGTACTTCCAATTAAAGATTACCAAGGCATATGATGAGAAATACAATAGTCTCATCATCCCCCCAAATTGATAGAAGAAATCAATACAAGCAGCTGTCATAAATGTTCTGTTAAAGAAGACACGTTTTGGCATAGATGGATATGGAGCAATAAAGAACTCGAATAAACAGAAGGTGACCAGTAAGACGCCACCAACCACGAACATGGCTATTAACGATGGATTCTTCCACCCATTAGATGCAGAAGCATATAATGACAATGGTAATAACAACAGCGACCAACCGAATAATAACAAGATCAAGCCGAATAAATCAACTTCAAGAATGAATTTCCAGATCAATACCAACCATTCCTTTTGACTTCTTTTTGGTGAAACATAGGCATCATTACCCAATTGCTTTTGAATAGCGTTGGATTTTTTCTCCAAATATACCATTATTAGAATCGATGGAGTAACAGCGACAGGCATGATGATACAGAACATACCATAACCCCATCTCCAATTATGGTTCAGAACTGCTTCCACGATCAACCCTGCAAACCAAGCATTGATCAAGTATGGACTAGACAAGATCCCAATTAGCAATCCTCTATATTTCAAAGGAGTAATATCAGCGGATAAGATTCCATTCAGTAGATCAATACCGGAAGAACCAACTGAAGCGAAGATGCTACCAACGACGTAAGCGGTAATGTTTTGCGAAGATGCCATGATGATGTTGCCTAAAGTATAGAAAATTAGCACCAAGAAATAAGTTTGTGGTCTGGAAGTGACATCTGAGATCTTTGCTACCAACGGTTTAGAAACAGATGAGATGATACCAGTAGCAACACTAACTGTCGACAGCATAGAATGATGACCAAAGACAGAAGTGGCACCTGGCTGATAATTGTATGTGGTTTGTGAGTCTAAGGTCATTACCCAAGCGCACACTAATAAACATAGACAGAATAGGATCTGGTACTTCCTACCCTGTTTAGAGCCATCCATTGTACGCTTGATGTTTTCAACCCCACGAACACCTCTTGATTGGTAGACCTTTTCGATGGACGAATTGTCATCTTTGTTGATGGAGCTTACCTCGTCCACCTGTGACTCCAACTGGAGGTCCTTTGTGTTATTTTTCTCTATATTTGATGATCTACCACTACTAATTATAGCCATTGTCTCGAAAAATGGAAAGGTAATTGATAGAGGCCCAGAGAGATTAGGCCTTATACAGGGAAAGAGAAGACGGCGGCAACCCTCCTTTATAAGGCATCTACTTTTGAAAAAAAAAAAAATTATATATACAAGCACAACGCAACTGAAGCAGGTAATTCTATAGTATGTAACTACATTCTGCACTTTAGACACAGTGAAAGCCTCGTATAATGAAAATGCAATTAATAGATATAGAAAATCATCATCGCCGTTTACAGTTTTATGACACCCTTTTTTTTGTGAAGTTGTGCATCTAATTGAAATAGAAAAAGAGGAAAATATGGGCGAACGAGCCGAAATTTGGAATTACTGGACATTATGCTCTCGCCATGCAAATAGCTTGGTGACCTCCAACGAGATGTGTCGGATTTTTGCTGTTCTTGACAATATTTCGAAGTAGTTTTTGTATTCATCATGTTGTACAAACGCGTCAATTCCTGAAAAATCTGTGCCTAGCTCTTGGGGGTGTAATTTGTATTTAATGAATTAAATTATTAGTAAGACGATGGAAGCGTTAGAGGCTAAAAGCGATTTTAGGAAATGAAGATGTCATTGCTCTGACTGTAATTCACTGAAAGATCACTCCATATACAACTAACTAACTTCTCTGGTCAACTTCGATTTACAGGCATCTCCAATCCAGCTTACACCAGGCCCACCCTACATATAAGACTATTAACAGTAAGCGTTAATCGGTGTATTATTGGAAAACAAATACATCAGAATTTAGTAAGGCGGTCTGATTCACTAGAGTTCCCTCCTGTATATAGCGCTACTTGTCCTTGCGATGCTTTCTAATGTAAAACATAAGGACTATAAGAGCTTGCTTGCAATGTAACTCAGTAATGAACAATTAATATTGGTACATCACACGCACAGATATCTCCCGAGAAATAGCTTGTCACTTTGATTCGTTAGGATGGTGGGTGCCTATCTCTTAACCCAAATCAGTTCTTGAGCTGAGATTATATCAAGTTCTTTTTGCCCGATTGGATATGCATTTTCTAACTGGTTCACCGGTCTCACAACTAAAAATTCTAAATGACTATGAAGCCCCACTTTCCACTAATCGTCAGTTGAACTCTAAGTGGTTAACCCAAGTCCAGTATTTCTCTTCCACCCTTTTTTCAAAATTTTTTCGAATTTGAACTTTCTCTGACCAAAACTCGTATGAGCAAAGTTATCCTCTGGCAGAAACTTATTGCCATACTAGTTTCTTCCTTAAGGCCTACAGAAGGTATCTCATACCTTGTGTAAAAAAATTAACGTCTTTCTAATTTGGTATGGCATAATGTACTAAGTCAGTGTAATGTCTTGGAAATGTTGAGAGTAACACATTAAACGGCGCAATATCATATTTCTTGACAAAAGCATCCACTTGGAAAGCATCCACTTGGAAAGCATATCTGTTGATTTGGAACGATTGTTCTGCTTCTATCATAAGACCTTATAATCTCTAGCCTCGTCTTGGATCCACTAAGTGACAATTTCCGTTAGAGTTTGGTGTGTATTCATCGATCAGGGGTTAACTATTTCATCAAGGCTGAATTTTGAAAGGTCAATTCCAGAACCAGAACTAAACCCTACAACTTTGGCTTCATGGGAATTGCTTTTTTCTGTAATTCCTATTTAGAAACAACTTCTTCATGTATTGGCACCAGAATAGAAGGCGGCCCTTTAATAAAGAAGTATACACACCAAGTTTCTGAATTGCTTCAGCTGTCCCTGGGCGTTGAGGTTCAGAGACAAAGACAGCTCTGCATCCTCAGTAGCATACATATTAACCACTCAATGGAAGAACCAGCTTGGGAGATCAAGGGGAACCTTGTAGATGTTCGCTCTGTCAAAGCTGGAGCTTGAACATTTGTATTGGACTCCGTTATGATTATTCAAACGGACCTGTCAGGACTTGCAAAGACTTGCAAAGACTCGGTTATTTCTATTAATGGGTCAATCGTCCTCATAATCATATATTCACTGAGAACTGCGAATAAAGGGCCCAAAATTTATTCAAGAAACACATGATGGAACTGTTCAAGCGCCATTTCACAGTCTCGTTAAATGTTCCAAATCTGACACAAACGTCGGACTTGTGTGAATTATATGATTACATAATCGCTATACTGGTCTGACTAAGCACAGTTAATTCTGTGGAGAATTGGTATGGGACACACACATTAATAACCCTTTCTTTAAAACTTTGAGGTAAAATGGCCGCTAAGTCAAGGAGAGATAATTGATGTGGATTTTTTTCTTCGTACAAGGTACTTGATGCATTTGGGAACAGTGCTTTATTGTATTACCTTGCAAACTTCTTGTATATAAATCAACTCTATTTAACTTAACACTTGTTATGATTGTTGCTACTTGCACCTACCATGTCACAGTTACGGTTTGCCCAATAAGGAAATTTCCTTAAAGAGTATATCCAGCTTCACAACCGCAACATCTCTCAAATTCAAAAAAAGAACTTGTTTCAGCCCTTAAAACTGCCACTCGATATCAAGGTAACCTAATTATAGAAATGAGTTATTCCCATAAGTTTCACTGGTAAGTGTCAACCTCTTGAACCAATTGGTTATTGGCTAGTTAATATTAAATGCTAACTGAGAATTTATAGGCCAGCTGGTCCAAAAGATGTCATTGTCACTGGTCCCTTTGATAACTGGAGTGGATCAATACCATTAGTGAAGACTCCCAAGGGTGACTTTGAAATTGAATTACCGCTGAAAAAGGAGACGGAGGAAAAATTGTTATTTAAATTTATTGTTGATGGTCAATGGACCACTTCAGGTGAATATGAAATCACCAGAGATGAACATAATAATGAGAACAACGTTCTATACTTTGACAAATTATTATCCACTTCGACGAATGCTAATGGCTCTAAAATCCCAGAAGCTGGCGGTCTAACTGCAATCTCTAAACCATCCTCCAGCTCTGCTAAAGAGAAGGACGTTTCTACCACGGTTTTGCCATCCACTGAAGGTCAGCAACAAACTCTTGGTGAGCCAGGGATTCAAATTCCAAGCAACCCACAAGAGATTCCAGAATTCAATGAAGTTAGAAACGTTGATGCAAAGGCTTTAAATGAAAAACTTCATGCTGAGGACGCTGCCGAAAAAGCTAAAACCTCAGGTCAAGATTTGAGCACAGCTGTTCTTCCTTCAACTGAAGGTCAACAGCAGACTTTGGGTGAACCAGGTGTTGTCATTCCAGCAAATGCTAATGAGATCAAAGAATTCTCCAACGTTAGAGACGTTGATGCCAAACAATTGAATGAAAAACTGAATGGTGACAATGCTGAAAAGAAAACCATCAAGGTCAAGAAAACCATCAAGAGAAACAAAATCACCGGTGAAGAAGAAGTCATTTCCACTGAGCCAGTTGAAGATGATGCCTCAAAATCGAAAGCCACCCCAACTTTAGATCCAAAGGCCAATGCCAATGGCACTGCTTCAAAGCCAGCGACCGAAGTTAAGAAGCCAGCTTCTACTGCAGCTACCAAGACCACACCTAAACCTTCTCCAAAGAAGACCAATCCATCCAAACCAATTCCAACTGCGGCAAAGCAGGAAAAGAAGAAGGGCGGGTTTTTCACCAAAGTGAAGAAAATCTTCGATTAGTTTGGCACCCTAATTATCGATAGTTACAGGACTTGTGTTATCTCATACACCTTTTCAACTTTCTTTTGTTTGGTCGTATTCTTGCACCCAGGGCAAGGGGCAAGTACGTACATTAATTTTGTATTAATCAAGTATGTTTGTTTAGTTATTTGTGTAATTTTGTATCTCGATGTTCTTGATCTGAAGTCACGAAAGATAGTTTAGGAATATGTGTAGTTGCTTCTGACTTGGATTGCAATATATATATATATATATCACTTACTTGAAACACTAGCCAACTGCTTCTAAGTTACTAAGTTACTATTGATTCTTGTTGTAGGGTTTAGTTGACGCTCTTACGTCAGGTTTATCCGTCCCATGCAGCACCACGCTTCGAAAAGGTACGGTTGCATGAGGAAAAAGAAAAGAAAGAACTAGAAGAATTAGAAGAATTTCACACTAGAATGGAACATATTACTATTTCAATAGCAGCGTTCGCAATTAAGATAATACCTTCTCTGTTTACTTCCCCAGAAAGAAAGATCCCAGATTCGGTAATTTGTTTGTTCAATAAACCCCAAAAACAGACTCCTCTGTCTAAATTTAAACTTTTGGGTCTTTGAATTCGAACAAGGCAAATCAAAAAAAAGCTTGATAACATCAAAACAAAGATTAAAAGAAAACAAAGAAAAAAAAATCCCGTCAAGTGATCTCTTTGTTTCCCTAATTCGCTTAGTTCCTAGCTATCCTTTGTTGCTCTTTCATTACATATAATCATCCATAAATCTGGGATGAGACTTCATTTCCTCGCTTTCATAGGGCTCACGGCAGCTGAGATCTCACAATGCTCTACACAAAATACGGGTTCCTCCAACACAAACCACTACAACATGTATCAATCCAACGGGTATTGTACAGATCAGTGTGCTGGGTACGCCTACGCTGTTGTTGAAGGTGCCAACTGCTGGTGCTCAAACGTTGCTCCTGGCACAACGATAGATCTAAGTAATTGTCAAGTCAATTGTCCTGGTTATCCGTCTGAAAAATGTGGTGATTCTTCCCAGGGCTATTTTGCCTATGTTCAAATAGGGACCCCGTCTAGCACTGCTGGTGGCTCAACACTAGTCTCTACAGGCAGTTCCACACCTTCACCATCCACAAGTGCAACCACAACAAGCTCCAGCACTTCATCCACCTCCACCTCCACCTCAACCACCTCCACCAACTCTAACACCGATACAACTATAGCCTCTGCATCAACCAGCAGTAACTCTAATACTGATACAACTGCAGCCTCTACCTCAACTTCAACCCAATCAAACACCCAACCAAGCTCCACATCCTCACAATCATCTACTACGAAATCCACCTCCCAATCAACAACAACGCAAAAATCCTCAGCCACAACATCCACATCCATCGCTCCAGTAACATCAATTGTCTACTCCATCCAAACCATAACCGGTTCACAAGAAACTCAAGTCACTACGACACAGGTTGTATCAACTATCATTTCTATACCGTCAAACACCGCTTCGTCAGGTAGTGACAGCAACAGCAATAACAGCAATAAGGATTCCGAAAAGAAAAACGGATTCTTCCAATCACCGGGAAAAGTTGCTGGTACATTTACTGCTGTAGGTGTCGTTGCTGTAGCATTAATAGGGTCACTATTATATTTTTGTTGTCTTGCCAAAAGACAGCCTCATGACGATTCAGATCTGGAATCAAATGCATCCATCAACGAAAAGTCCGACAGTCATCCTGAGCCTCCAGCCCCATTAATGAGTGAGCCTAAGGATGAACCATTCAGTTTTGTTGCGGTCGATCAAAGATTAGATCCCAGACAGATGTTCATGAAGTGGGAGAACGGGAGTAAGAACTCATTGGGAGACCATCAAGATTACAGTAGGCCTAGGGTTTTAAGAGTGACGAATGCTGATGCTGAAGTCGAAGAATAGTATCAAAAATCAGAACGACAATGCTTCTAATTATACGTGCTTAGAATAAGCACTATTAGGATAGACCGTATGATCTCAAGTGAGAGGTTGAAATGTTCAACTGTAATTACACTACAGTGGGAACTAGCTTACTGACCAGACGTTACCGTAATATATATACTACAGTGACTACTTAGCTGCAATTAGTAGATAATCATTTCCTTAATGGCAACGAAAGAGCTTATACCAACGCGAAGGTTGCTATATTACAAAATTCAGGATTACAACAACCATAAACCCTTAAAAATTTGTTAAGTTAGTAGTTTCCTTCGTAATTCGATCAGGGTGAAAAGAACTTGTCCCAGGGTCTTTTAGGCGTTGAATTGTTTGTCCCGATTTTAAAAATCTTGGAATTTTTTTTACACCGCACTAGTTTTCGTCCAGGACAAATTACTGAATAATAACTTCTAATTGGTCTATTTTCCTGATCCTCCGCGAAATACAGTTTCTTTTTCGGGTAGTTTTTCGTTGCAGCACGTGACTTCAGGTGTTCAGGTGTCCTTGGCACCAAAATTACAGCCCACAAGGGAAGAAATGACAAGACTTTTGCAAAATTGCTTAAAAGGTGGCCAAAAGAACGTATTTTGTTCTATGGTTGAAGGTTTGTACTTACATTAACAAAGATTAAAGTGCTGTTAAATATGTTTTCTGCACAACAGAACAACTCAAACAATTTACCATCGATTAAACTCACGTCGGCTAATTTGCAGTCAAATCAGACATTATCTGCTTCTGCTTTGCTAAATGAAGACCCTTTCCCTACCATTCCAAGACACGGATCCAAGGGTAATGTTTCATCAAATGATTCAAATTCTCCAAATTCAAATTCTCCACAGTCATATACTTCACCTTCATCAGTTGAATCACCACCAAATGGCAACAATAATGGCAGCAATAACAGCTTCAACAATACAACCACACCAATTACAGCTGCTATCACCACTCACAACAACATCGCTACTTCAACCGCTACTCAAACTTCTCTTCCAAATTTAAAATCTAATAATACCTATCAAAATTTTAACTACCAAACTAACTATAACTCCATCCCTTCGTTAAACTCTATTTTGGATTCAAACATTGGGCTTTTACCACAACTAAAAGTGCTAATTCCAGATGCCAATATCGGTTCAACTATCCCAGTTCAAGAACCACCAAAGAAGTTAAAATATTTGAGAAAGAACGCGGAAGATGATAATAAGGGTCCACTCGTTTGTAAATGGAGTGATTGTAAAGAAATGTTTGAAAATGCTGAAGTGCTGTACAATCATCTATGTGACTTCCATGTTGGCAGAAAATCTAATAGAAATTTAAGCTTGAACTGTGATTGGGATGGTTGTAAAGTTCAAACCATCAAGAGAGATCACATCACCTCTCATATTAGAGTTCATATCCCATTGAAGCCATTTGTTTGTCAGACTTGTACAAAACGTTTCAAGAGACCACAGGATCTTAAGAAGCATGCCAAGACTCATGTTGATAATGTGACTAGGGCTGCTGAAAAGGCCGCAAGTGCCAGTTCTGAATACAGAACTTATCAGCCTTCATATTTGGATCAACAACAACAGAATTTTGATGCGTTGCTATCTATGGATAACTATGACCTCGACAGTAACAGAAAGAGAAAGCCAGACGTTGCAGTTAACCAATTCTTTGATGATGTAAAGAAATCCAGAATTTCCCCACGTTATAATAATGAGATGATTACTAAGTTGAATTCATTGGATTATCACTTGGGCTCTGAATTGTCATTGCCACCACTATCAGGGGGTTCCAAACTATTCAAGAGTAATCAAGAATTATATGATACAAATTCGTTCTTCAACCAACTGTCTGCATCATTGGACCAATATCCAGCTGCAAATTACGGCAGCAGTGCTAACCCATTACCACTATTGAAGCACCATGAAACTGCCTTCAACGCTACGACAAATAACAATTTATATCCAACATTATCAAGCAATTCGGGCTCATTTGCTTATCCACAGATTGCTAATAGATATGATTCATTATCTAGTAACAGTGATCACCGTCGTTACAATATTGGTATCAATCAGAAATCACACAATGTTGAAGACTTGACTAATAAAGCTGAAGAATCCGAAGAAGAATCTGAAGGAAACGAGGAAGACTTTAATGGCTATGAAGAGACCGAAGAAGAAGAAGAAGAAGATGGTGATGATGATGATAAATACGATGTTGATGCTTTGGCTTCACAATTCTCTAAGGTTGAGATTCAAGAAGATGAACTAGTTAAACACAAAAAACTAATCGCATTAATCCAAGCAAGATTAGAACTATTGATTAAGGAAGCTGAAGCCGCTGAAGCCGCTGAAGTGACTGAAGTGACTGACATCACTGATGTTGAGCAGAAGAGCCTATACCCATCCATATCTGTTAACTAAATTTTTCCATTCTTCGTGTGCTTTTTTTAAATTGGTCGTTCCGTTCTCAGTATATCGTCATTGATAACTCGGTTTTGTTTACTCTTGTTTTAGTTACTATTTAACGTTGTGTTTTTGCGGGTTTTAGGTTTAAAGGTTTATGAGGTATTTTATCGTAATGTATATTTAGATTAAACTATATAACCAATGTTTTAATTATATTGATATTATGTTTTTGTAAAAACTTTCTCTTTATTTATTAATTTATTATAAATTTAAAGATAAATTATTAAAAGAATAACAAATTTTTTTATATAATATTAATGGGCAAATTCGAGGGAACTCCTATAATATTTCGACTGTTTTGTTCCATGGGTTGAGCAGTTACCTATTTATGAATCAACATATGGATTAGATGACAGTCTAGATAATGAGCACCCGATGAGTGACCCAAGTTGACCTATAACTTTTCGTAGAAAGACGCAGACAGGAAACTCTATCATATAAGCGGGGATATGAGAGCGCAAATGGCTGAAATCTTCATTGAATATATATATATTGCAAAGAAGATTTGAAATGAACACCTCGAATATCATTTGAATAAAGTCGTTGATGACTCGATGGATAAATAACGAGGCCCATGAACACACCGTCAATGCTATGCGTTGATGATATCAAATAGACCTTTGACAATCCCAGGTATTCTAGAAACCTCAGAGTATCTGACCCAGGTGAATAAACCAAACAAAGTTCTGATACTGGTCAAATGTAAAACCCAAAGATTCACGTAGTAGCATATGACACATATTATGAAACTGATGATGAGAAGTAACACCAGAGAGCGACTGAATAGGACAGGGTCGTTTAATATAGAATGGATGAAGTGAAGGAGATATTGGAAGTCTGTGTGATGTTGTTGGTTCTGACCTATAGTTTTGGAATTGTTAGAGGAGAGATTGTGCACAGATGGTGATGATAAAAGCTGAGAGTCCTTGTACATCTCGCGTCGTTGTTGGGCGAGTTGTGGAGATTTATTCCATCTTTTCCTTATTCCAATGTTCTTGAATGAGAAGCCCATGATTCGTATGAGTGGCTTCAGCTCATTTGGGGAGTGATTTTCGTATGTCTTCTTGTTTATCTTTATTGTTTGTACATGATTTTTTTCTCAAATGTAAACATTGCACGTACCAATAAGATAATCGATTACTACAAAAACCCCAGTTCATCATGAATATTCGTCTATTTCTCTAAGTATAATTTACTGGAGTGGCTTCCTGACTTCCTCGTACAGCAATCTTTTTAATTCTTCAATGTTCAAATTCTCGCTATTCTCACTCTGTTCCCAAAACCCTTCATCGATAGGCTGAGAAACCGGTTCGTCTTCTGGATCATGGTATAGTTGTAGATATGGATGGCTTAGGGCATCTTGAACAGAAATACGCTTCTGAGGGTTGAAAGTGAGAAGTTTTTCTAATAGGTCAATGGCCAATGGGTTTGTGCCTTGAGGGAACAGGTTTGATAATTGAATCTTCTTTCTAAATGGCAATGAACGAATGTATTCTCTAGCTCTCTTTGATTTGATATTATAATAATCTTCCATTAATGGAGTCCCCAATACTTCCATAATCAACCATAGTTGATTATGATAATCCCGGCCGGGGAATAGTGGCTTCCCACTCAGCATTTCCGCAAGAATGCAACCAACGGACCAGACATCGATGGCAGTGGTGTATTCCTGGAAAGTCAGCATGATTTCAGGGGCACGATACCATCTAGTAGCAACATATTCAGTCATGAATCCAAAGTTATTCTCACTTGATGCGATAGAACGGGCAAGACCAAAATCACACACTTTTAGATCACAGTTCGAATTCAATAGTAAATTAGATGGTTTCAGGTCTCTATGTAGTACATTGGCCGAATGCATGGCCTTTAAAGCTCTTAAGGTTTGATAAGTGAAGTATTGGACGTGATCATCAGACAGTTTTTGTGATTTGATGACACGGTGCAAATCAGTTTCCATTAGTTCTTGGATAAGGTAAACTTCGTTGAAACTTTCATAGTTCAAAGGCTTTTGAATATCAAGTACAGATACGATGTTTTCATGGTTATTGAAATGCTTCAATAGACGTATTTCTCGAAGAGTTCGTAGACAAAACATTGGTTTTTCGAATGGGAGAATCTTCTTTATGGCCACTTTTGTATTCGATGGCTTGTGGATAGCTGAACAGACTATACCATAAGCACCTTCACCGACAATCTCGATTATTTGGTAACAGTCTGAAACGTTGAATGATATTTTCCCTTCCATGGTTTAATCCTCTCTTTCTGCTCTGTAGATTAATACTGGGTTCTGAAAGGACACTACCGTGATGAAAACTCGATAAGTGTTTTTTTTCTTCTTTTGATTAATCACCTGGGATAATCAGCAGTGTTTCTTTATCTATATTTTTCTTTAAAAAATTCGTTCTGAGGTTTATTTATAACTGCCTTTTATTTCACCCTTATTTATTTGTAGACTTTACTTCATTGTTGGTTGAATTGTTTGAGTGCACAATTGTCCTTTTGCAAAGTTGTTATAAGAGTTGTGCCAGTTGGTTTTTAGTGGCTGTCAGTGGATGTAGAAGTGTTTTTTTCTTCTATAGTCTCTTTTTGTTGCAAGTTGAACATCTTGCAACACCGATGATTACTACATTACTCTTCAGTTAGACTTTGAGGATATATACTACACAACATTTAAAGAAGATCATACAACATGTAATGAACAAAGATAGAAAACAATCTAAACTCTAAGTGTTTAATTAAATGCATACCTTATATGCTAGAGGGAATCCTCAGGTCAGTTGATTTGTTTGGTGACACATCGATAAGGCAACAGTTCTTCTCATTTATCCAATCCCAAAACATTTCTGGCTTCTTTACGTTGTCTTTGTGTCTTTTCTTCAAGACCAACAAGTCTCTTTTCAAACTTTTCCAAACTTTCGCCTCCTTTCCATCTTAACCCATAAGCAGGATGATCTTCAGTTAAGAACTTTCTGCCAAAGACATTCTCTCTTAATGTACCACCAGGAACAGCATAGTCCTTCCAGAATAATCCACGACGTTGTAACTCAGGAATCAACAAATCAACAATATCATTCAAGTCTACTGGGAAAATTGCAAGTTCAATATTGAAGCCATCGATGTCATACTTCGAAAGATATTCTTCAAGCTGATCTGCAATCTCAGTTGGGGTCCCCACAAACTGACCACTTCGATCATAACCTTCCAAGATTTCTCTCTTGGTTCTTCTCTTCCCATTAATAACATTCTTGGTGATTGTCTGGTGTGCATTAGTAACTGCTGGTGGGTCCACATAGTCATCAAGACCATATGGTGCCAGATCGATATCACTAACACCCGAGAAGCCAACAGCCTTTGCATCATCAGAGAAATGTTTTCTTTCAAGAGCCAACTTCTCAAGAGCTTCATCATGGGTCTTACCGACATGGAAGCTTGCGCCAGCAATGATTTTGATAGAATATGGATCTCTTCCAAACTGCTCTGAAGCTAGCTTACGGATCTTTGCAATCCCTTCAGCTGTACCTGGTCTGTGAGGTTGTGAGACGAAGATCATCTCAGCGTTTTCAGCGGCAAAGGCAATCCCAGCATCTGAAGTACCCGCTTGGAAGATCACTGGAAATCTCTGTGGTGAAGGTTCAGTTATTGCTGGACCTGGGACATTGAAAAACTCTCCTTTATGGTTGATCTCACGAACTTTATCTGGGTTTGCAAATACTCCGGTTTCTTTGTTGTATTCAATGGCATCATCCGCCCAAGAACTTAATAGCAACTTGTAAACGACGTCCAAGTATTCTGAGGCTTTTCTATAACGTTCATCATGTTCAAGAAATGGGGTATCCAACTGTCTACCCACTGATTTCAGGAAACTAGTCACTATATTCCAAGCAACACGACCATTCGAAGCATCGTCCAGTGTAGCTAACCTCCTGGCAAAATG
>JAJMKP010000050.1:0-17992 GCA_030569295.1 Taiozyma yuanshanica | reverse complement strand
GGGGACAGTGATCTATTTCGAACATTAATCATGGTCTAGAAACGTGATATTGATATTCAACAGTGAACTAGTCTCATTATAATTAAAAATGCGAAACATCCATTTATGTTTGAATCTTTGATTTGAGACCGGTGCATAATCAATCTTACATGGACCCTGAAAGTTGTTGTTTTATTCCCTAACACATTTTGATCCTCTCTCAACTACAAAAAATATCCAAACATTAATCCTTTTATATCATTAATATATAAAAATCTAAAAATACACCAGTGAATTCCTCAAGAATCCCACCATTAATTATATATAAAAAAAAGAATAATCATCATCAAGACATTAAAACGAAGCAATCAAATGAGTTCAAGCACAAAAGACTGCAAAAGCGCGGGGGAAGAAGAAAAAAAGGCACATATATACCCATCATTCTCTAGAAATCTTCATCAAAGGCAAAGGCATTAGATTCACCATCTTCCTTCTTAGTAGTAGATGCCATAACACCAGCCTTTTGATAATCAGAAACTCTCTTTTCAAAGAAATTGGTCTTACCAGCTAATGAAATGTTTTCCATGAAATCAAATGGGTTAGTAACATTGTAAAATTTCTTATTACCTAAAGCAACCAATAATCTATCAGCACAGAACTCAACGTATTGGCACATTAATTTAGAGTTCATGCCCAATAATGAAGCAGGTAACGCATCGGTGAAATATTCTTCTTCAATGGTAACAGCTTCGGTTATAATTTTTTCCACAATTGATTGTTGTGGTTTATGTTTTAAATGAGCAAATAATAGACATGCAAAATCGGTATGCAATCCTTCATCACGACAAATCAATTCATTTGAGAAGGTTAAACCTGGCATTAACCCACGTTTCTTTAACCAAAAAATAGAAGCAAATGAACCTGAAAAGAAAATACCTTCAACAGCAGCAAACGCAACCAATCTTTCGGCAAATAATGCTTGTTCATCTGAAATCCAACGTAATGCCCAGTCGGCTTTCTTCTTAATACATGGGATAGTTTCGATGGCATTGAATAAATATTCTGATTCTTTTGGATCTTTAATGTAAGTATCAATTAATAATGAATAAGTTTCAGAGTGGATATTTTCCATCATGATTTGGAAACCATAAAAACATTTAGCTTCTGGGATTTGAACTTCAGCAGAGAAATTCTCAACCAAATTCTCATTGACAATACCATCAGAGGCAGCGAAGAATGCTAAGACTCTTGAAATGAAAAATCTTTCATTCTCAGTTAATCTATTATTCCAATCATGTAAATCTTTTGATAAATCAATCTCTTCAGCAGTCCAGAAAGAAGCTTCAGCCTTCTTATAAGCTTGCCAAATTTCGTGATATTTAATTGGGAATAGGACAAAACGACGCTTATTTTCAACTAATAATGGTTCATCTTTTTCAGCCTCTTTTAATTCAATTCTATGAGATCTATGTCTAGCTAAGAACTCCTCATGAGCCTTTTCTTGTTCGGCTTTTTCTTTGGCGAATTTGATTGGATCTAAGACTTGATCTTTAGCTTCAGCAGATAAACCTCTTTTTAATTCATGAGCAGCGGTCAATTGAGCAGTCAAATCCTTTTTAGAACCTTGTAAATCTAAACCTTGTAGCACCTTAGCAGTTGTTTTTGAAGGAGTTTCTTCGATTGACATTGTGATTGGATTTTGATTTTGGATTGTGTCTGTGTTGTCACTAATTAAGTACCTTTTCCAATAAAGAAAACCTCAGAGGATTCTTTGGTCTTTTTATACTTGAGACGCGTTAAAATTTCTGTTGTGGGTTCTTTGAAGTGGCGAGACGCGTTAAATTGGGAAAAATTTTTTTACTCTCGAGCAAGCTGGTACGGGCAGCATCAAATGATTTTTCAATGGTGGATTTGAAGCCAGCAAAGAGAGGAAAGCAAGGGGGTTATGAGGTGTGTTTTGTTTAGCGAGCAAGCTGCCGTATCCTATCAATCTGGTCATAAATCCGTTTTTCTGATCCCTTGGATACAAATACAAAGATCCTCTACTCTGTTCTTTTCCACTCAGGGAACGCGAACAAAACGCGTGTTTACGCGTCTGGTCATAAATAAAAAAAAAACGCGTGATTTTCCGTGTCTCATCTTGTCTTATTCCTGAAATGGACGCATAAGTTGTCTCGTTTGGGAAACTGGATAAACACAAGAGTAAACAAATAAGTGAGAAGAGGTGCAAAACACAAGAAAAGGTGTCAAAGTTTGTTTGATCAGAGCTTAGATGTTGGACCTACCCGATAAATAAAATAGGGGTGTCTTTTGTATCAAGAAGGTTTCTTAGCTATCACTATAGGTTAATTGTTGGGTGAGGTCAATCGTGAGCTGACCGACAAGAGGAATTAGAGGAATTAAAGATGAGTCTCATGGTGAGTTTCATGGAGATTAGATACCATCTTGTGATCATTACGAAGAATAAGTTAATTTTAACAAGAATAAGTAATTCGTTTGGCTCGTTTAAGCCATTTGTTTTTTTAATACTATCACTAGAAACACTAGTAAAAAAGATTTGATCTTAATCCCTTCCTCAATAGGAGTGTGACCTCTCAACTCTATTCTTCATTGTTATTGTTCCCTTCTTCACTAATCACCGCTACAAATTCATATATATATCTCTCACCACGTACAAGGAAACCATGAATCTTTTTTAAACAATCGACTACAATTAGGTTATTGAGATGTATCTTTTTATACCTTAATTAACGTTTTATGCCTAAGATTTGAAGGTCGGGATTTGGTATATTTCTATATATTTCTGAGTTAACGGCTCTTGAGAGACCCACTATAACTCCAATTAATGAGAATAATTATTGGTAAGCATCATTCACTTGGGAAATTCTTCACCTTTCCTCTATTTTCCCGGTGATGCGTATCAAGAACCAAATATTAACTGTCAATTTCGCTGTGTTCTTATATAATGCCGTTATTTATATGAGTATGATCTCATTTATTCCTATATGGGTTAGCGGTGGCTGCATTAACTAGCACTAAAATGCCAAATCAATGAAAAATTCAAACATAATTACAGAAACATTAAGCAATCCATTATAATGGACGAAAAACTCACCAGGCTTTTGAAAACTGAAAATGACAATGCTCTAGTTTCATATTTCGGTGAGTCTTGAACTATTAGTTCCTTGGAGTCATTCGCTAACTACATAATGTAGCTGGTTTATACACAATTTCACAGCTCTTTAATGCTGGTGATCATATAAAACAGATAAAACGATTGATGGGAATTCTTGAAGTTAAAAAAGCCAAATTCAGTGAAGAAGAACTTAATATCATTTCATCTTTTGACAATTCAAGAGAATATTTGATCAACTTTGCTGATAACCTAATTGAATCTGGTGACTATGGAGAAGCCATAGGTGTTTTGGAGATTTGTTTAGGTGAATTCAATAAAGAAAAGCTAGCTGAAAAAAGCAAAGATTTAAGACAAGAAGATGATAGGGAAATCACTGATAATACGAGACAGTCATTGATAGATGATGATGAATTAGCAAACAAGAGGGTGAAAAGATTAAGTGAGATTACTGATGATGATATAAAATCCAGGATTGAAGAATGTAGAAGAAAAGTTAAAGGAATTGTCACAACTGATGAGATTAATCATGTTATTAAGGAAATAATGGACGAGGATGAAGATTTGAATGCTGATTTTTTTCCAAAGCTTGTCATAGATACTCCTTTAGATGATGAAAAAGATACTCCCGTCCAAGATAAAGATGAAAACATAGGGAAAGATGAGGAGATTCAGACGGAAGAACAGCTGCAACCACATGATTCTGATAAACATGAGGAGAGCAACCAACGTCATCATAGAGACTACACAAGGGTAGATATCAACCAATTCTTGACTAATGATCAAATCATCAAAAGTGCTCAAAAACATGCAAAACTGGGCATTTCGGCTCTAAATTTTGAGGATATACCAACAGCTATTGAAAACTTCAGACTTGCGATAGATGTACTACAGAAATATCAACAAATAGAGCCATGAGTAATCATTTCATATCAGTATGTGTTATATATTTCCATCTATTCTGTAGTGCCCTTCTCAATTATGTGTCTCTTGACAAAAATTCTTTTAATTTTTTTTTTTTTTTTCCTTCAACGACCAAAAAAAAATTAAAAAGTTTCCTGTGTGTTTGAGAGGAAAGACCCAAAGTTGGAATTTATCAAGCTTATTCGTGTACTTCTAATCAGTTTCAGTGAGTGTAAGTAGTTTAATTGAATTTTTCTCATTCCAAAGATCATCTTAATCGATTTTCCCATGGAAGAAACCCCACTTGTTTACCCATTTATATTATCGGTTTTCAACAAAGAGAAGAGTAAAGATCAAGAAAGAAAGACTAACAGTTAATTTAAGCAAGATGAGTACTTCAGGTTGTAGATTCTATGAAAACAAATACCCAGAAGTCGACGATATTGTCATGGTTAACGTCCAGCAGATCGCTGAAATGGGTGCCTATGTCAAATTATTGGAATATGACAACATTGAAGGGATGGTTTTATTATCAGAATTATCAAGAAGACGTATTAGATCTATTCAAAAGTTAATTAGAGTTGGTAAAAATGAAGTTGTTGTTGTATTAAGAGTTGATAAAGAAAAAGGTTATATTGATTTATCAAAACGTCGTGTCTCTTCTGAAGATGTCATTAAATGTGAAGAAAAATACCAAAAATCAAAAGCTGCTCATTCAATCTTGAGACATTGTGCTGAAAAATTTGGTCTTCCTTTAGAAACTCTATACCAAACCATTGGTTGGCCATTAAGTCGAAAATATGGTCATGTTTATGATGCATTTAAAATCTCCATCACAGATGAAGCCGTTTGGAATGGTATTCAAGCTCCAAGTGAAGATATATTGAATGAATTAAAATCATATATCTCTCGTCGTTTGACACCTCAGGCCATTAAGATTCGTGCTGATGTTGAAGTTTCATGTTTCTCGTATGAAGGTATCGATGCCATTAAGAAAGCTTTAAAGGCTGCTGAAGAATTATCAACTGAACAGTTACAAATCAAAGTCAAATTGGTCGCTGCTCCATTGTATGTCATTACCACACAAGCACTAGATAAACAACAAGGTATTGATGCCCTAAATGCGGCCTTGGAAGTTATTGAAAAGAAAATCACCGAATTAGGTGGTACTGCTACTGTCACTATGGCTCCAAAGGCTGTTACTGCCACTGAAGATGCGGAATTGAAGGCTTTGTTAGAAGCTAAAGAGGCTGAAGAAGCTGAAGATTCTGATGAATCAGATAGTGAAGAGGAAGAGTAAATAAAGGATTTGTGTATATTTAGAGAACAAAAGAAGCGTTATTAAACGCTATCCCTTGACATTCACCGCTAGAAGCATTTCATTCTCGTTGCAAGTCAAAAGCTCAATTTATTATTATTCTAATGGTTGATATTCCTCAGATGCTCAATAAAACATCCAACCAATCAGTTCATTTCGAAGAATTGTTTTTTTTTTTTTATAAATCTCTTACTCGCTTAACAAGATTCAAGTGTATTACCAACCTGCCTTTGTGACATTTTCTACTTTTAGTGTATAAAGAACTAAAGTCGAAGCTGATGTATTTTTTGTGTCAAGATAAGACATCCAAACACCACTTTTAATAAAGTGCACGAAAGAAAAGTTTCGATGATCAGTCTTGAATCAATGAGAAATCATACCGCAAATAAGGGAATCACATTTCAATATTGTTTAATGTTTTCTTCTAGATTCAGAAGAGTTCATTCTCTTCCCTGGAATCCAATAATTCAAATTAAATCAAAGCTAAGTATAAATTCAAAGTCAAGTTTACAAAGAAGCTTCGTTAAGTCTTCATCACAAAATATACTACAAAAAGCCAATTCAGAATTTACTTCATTATTATTAGAAAAGAACCTAATTCATAGAAGTCATCTCAATCACTCGGAAGCTACAATCTTCAGATGTACAGTATTTGATGGTCAGGGAAACCTGGTTGCTAATTCTGCTGAATTGAAAAGACAGGACTTGATACAGAATCATGATCTATTTCCTAGAGATTTAAGAAAGATTGAAAAGACAAGGGCAAATACGGAGATTACTCCAAATATATCAGTAAGAAAGTCTTCCATAGTTGTTAACTTACTGCACATTAAAGCACTTATTAAATATGATACTGTCATCTTATTTGATGACTTGAGTTCAAGATTTAGTCATACACAGTCAAAATTCATCGCTGATCTAGAGAAAAAACTGAAACCAAGTGAAGATAATGAATTACCTTATGAAATAAGAGCATTAGAGGCCATGTTAGAATCTGTTGTTACTAATCTAACTGCTGAAATGAAAGTTCATACTACGGTAACTCAGGGGATTTTAAATGAATTGGAAGAAGATATCGCCAGAGAGAAACTGAGGTTTCTTTTGATTCAAAGTAAAAAAATCTCTACATTCCAACAAAAGACTACTTTAATCAGAGATGTTATAGATGAGTTATTAGAGAATGACGATGATTTGGCGGAGATGTATCTTACGGAGAAGGCTAAAGGTACACCTCGTGATATTGATGATCATGCTGAAGTTGAAATGTTATTAGAATCATATTATAAACATTGCGATGAAATCGTTCAAACTGTGAATCATTCTATTTCAAATGTCCGAACCACTGAAGAAATTATAAATATCATTTTAGACTCTAATAGAAATCAACTCATGTTATTAAGTTTAAGATTTTCAATTGGATTGTTGAGTCTAGGTGCAGGTATGTTCATCGCTTCAGCTTATGGTATGAATCTGGAGAATTTTATCGAAGAGACAGATTTTGGGTTTCCTTTAGTGATCCTTACTAGTGTTGTCCCCGTTGTTGCCTTATTTGCATATAGTTTAAAGCATTTAAATAAATTACAAAAGATCACGATGATGGGTGACCATTATAAGAAGGCAGTCAAGTGAGAAGTGAGAATTCTTATTTGAAGATATACTAATGAATTTAATGAACATAATTATCTTAGTATTCGATAATGACTGTAAATGAGTCCATCTGTCTCCTGGACAATAATCTTGACTGTCCTGAAATACTGTATCATGTCATTAGTCTTCAGGGACTCCAGACTCAGACCTCAAGTCGAAGGACACGCCTTATCTAGACCCTGTCGTGAAAGACTCTATATTCTTCAAATGCCGATATGCAGGAAATACAACAAGACTAGTTTCGTTGAATGGACCTGGACATTCAGCTCCTAATCTGTTGAATGATGCTTAGAAATCTGGTAAGTGTGAGTCCTTTCGGTTGTGTTGTTCCAGGTACTTCGAGCGTTTTTGACTAAGTCCAGCGCTCATAACTGCATCCCGCCAGTCATCATTAATGCTTATGATATCATCTCCTGCAAACGTATTCGGGTGAAATTGAGAAATTCTAATTTATCTTTTTGATCAGTTAAAACGTAACTTCGCTTTAAACTAATAACAACTACTAAGAAGAAACCGCTGATGATTGATCTATCATTCGAGGATTTGTTCTCCTTTGAAATCTTTTTCATTATTCTGAGAGAGTCAGTGGAAATTATCATTATCGTCTCCATCCTACTGGCTTTTTTAAAACAGTCACTTGTCCTACATCATGGTAAAGAGTCCACCGGTCCTGATAGGAGTTCGAGATCAAGTAATCAAGTAGTCGGGTATGAAGAAACTGAGTTGCTTCTTGGAGCTGATAGCGTAGAGAGAGGTACAGAAGAGTTAAATGAAACGGGTAATAAATTATACAGACAGTTCAGATTGCAGATATGGACAGGAAGTTTATTAGGGTTGTTTGTCTCATTGATTATTGGGAGTTCATTCATAGCTGTCTTTTATGTCGTTGGTGCTGATCTTTGGTCATTAAGCGAACATTATTATGAAGGAACCCTAAGTTTATTGGCTTCTATTGTTATTTCTGTCATGGGGCTATTCTTCTTAAGAATATCGAAGCTTAAAGAAAAATTTAGAGTGAAGCTGGCCAGTATTTTGATCAAGAAATCTCCAGAAGAAATATCTAGTGATAATAGGTCAAGGATTAAAATCTATATGGAGAAATATGCACTATTCGTCTTGCCTTTCATTACTTGCTTAAGGGAATCTCTAGAAGCCTTTGTTTTCATAGGGGGTGTTGGTATCAGTCAACCGTTATCTACTTTACCGTTATCATCATTATTGGCAATCTTAACCTCCGCAATTGTTGGTTATTATCTTTACAAGAGCTCTAACTCATTATCGTTGAAAATCTTTTTAATTTCCACAACTTCATTACTATATCTAATCGCAGCTGGGTTATTTTCCAAATCAATCTGGCAGTTTGAATTACAAAGATACATCAATCTATGTCATGGCCAAGATATGTCAGAAGTTGGCTCAGGGCCTGGATCATATGACATTAGTAACTCAGTATGGCATGTCAATTGTTGCAATGGTGAAATGGATGGCTTTTGGATGTTATTTTCTGCAATTTTTGGTTGGACTAACAGTGCAACCTGGGGATCTGTCATTAGCTATAACATCTATTGGTTAGTTATAGTCTTAGCAATTAAAAGTTTACAGTTTGAGGAAAAGAATGGATTTTTTCCTTGTGTTCCTATCGCATTACAGAAAAAAAGACTGTTGAAAAGATACAAGCTTCACAAGCAAGGTGAAACAATTGCTGGACACACTAATTACATTCCAGGGCATTTGATGAATGAATGAACAGTTTCCTTCTATATCAAATCAAGGGTTCTGTTTGGTGTAGTAAGTGTCTTGGGAACCCTCTAGATTAGTCCGCGTACGAGACAAAAATTTTTAGAGACATGCAGGTCGGTCGCTCTTGACCCCAATCGAAGAAAATTCTGTACTGTACAGATTAACAGATTAGATTATTGAAGTCTTTGTCTCATCTTCAGTGATTAAAAGTCTCATACCTTGTATCTATTATTCTAAAGAGTGGGAATCTTAGATCATGCACAAGGGGATTGACAGATTGCAGCCGCAGAGATGGAAAAGACACTTGAAACAAGAAGACAAGAAGAACAGGAACACATTAGTCTCTTTTGATGACTGAGACGGTAGACCTCGTCATCCATCACTTCCAAGTCTACTGACATTCAAAGATATGTCACTAATAAACACTTTAATCCCCAAGCCTAGCCATTTCTAGGTATTCAAATTTTGACCATGGTCCATAAGCACGTTGGTTAATCCTTGTCTTGTCGCTCGCTCTACCGAAGATCTTTTTGTCCTCATTTGACCGCGACTTTTTTTCTTTCATCGTGAGACTAAAAAAACCATAAAACAAATCAAAAGATACGTGTTTCAACCATCAGCCTTTCCACTAACCAACGACATCAATTCAGCATCAAAAATGCCTCGTTCTGATGCCCGTTTAATGAACTTTTTCTATTTGGCTGCAGCTTTGCTGCTGACCATTTTTATCCTTTCGAAGGGCTCCACCACAAATTATGTTGCTTCTTCAGGTTCTTCCTCAGGTTCTTCTTCTCCAAAAATCGTTAAACCAGCTACCTCTGCTAAAGGTCTCGGTGATTATAATGGTTACTCCAACATTCCAGGATACGCTGACACTCATCTGAAAAAACAATCCAAGAGGGGTACTGTCAAAGCTACTTTTGTTTCTTTAGCCAGAAACCGTGATTTATGGCCGTTGATTGGTTCAATTAGACATGTTGAAGATCGCTTCAATAGAAAGTACAAGTACGATTGGGTCTTCCTAAATGACGAGGCCTTCTCCACTGAATTCAAGAGAACTACTACTGCGTTAGTCTCAGGTACTACCAAATATGGGTTAATTCCAAAAGAACATTGGTCCTTCCCAGAATGGATTGATTTGGAAAAAGCTGCTAAAACTAGGGAGGAAATGAAAGCTAAAAAGATTATCTATGGTGATTCCGTTTCATATAGGCACATGTGTCGTTACGAATCTGGTTTCTTCTACAGACATGAATTATTGGCTGATTATGAGTACTACTGGAGAGTTGAACCAGATATTTTAATTCATTGTGATGTCAACTACGATGTCTTCCAGTTCATGAAAGACAATAATAAGAAATACGGTTTCACCATCTCTATCCATGAGTACCCAGAGACTATCAAAACTCTATGGGATGAAACTAAGAAATTCATCAAGGAAAATCCTCAATACTTACCAGCTGATAATATGATGGATTTCGTTTCTGATGATGGTGGTGCCTCTTATAACATGTGTCATTTCTGGTCCAACTTTGAAATCGGTGATTTGAACTTCTGGAGAGGTGAAGCTTACTCCAAATATTTCGAGCATCTAGATAAAGCAGGTGGTTTCTTCTATGAAAGATGGGGGGATGCTCCAGTTCATTCTATCGCTGCCTCTCTGTTCTTATCAAGAGATGAAATCCACTATTTCCCTGATATCGGTTACTACCATGGGCCATTCCACAACTGTCCTATCAATGATGAATTTAGATTGGAACACGGTTGTATGTGTGACCCAAAACAAGATTTCACTTTCAGAGGTTATTCATGTGGTCAGAAATTCCATGACGTTAATCAGTTAACTAAACCTGAAAACTGGGAAGATTTCTCTGCTTAGAGCCTATGATATTTGGAAATGTACTTTAGTTACAAACACTGATTTTCTTATTTTTGATATAAGAGCGAAGTAGCTTCATCCTGATATGAGTGATTTCAGCAGAGCTTTGATCTTTGGTTTCGGTTTTAGGTATTAATCCAGTTTGTAAGATATTTGGAGCTTAATTCCATGCCATTACAGAGAGAAAGAAAATTCTGGCAATCACTAATTGCGACTGGTGCTTATTTTTTTGTGGTGATTTTTAGAAACTGGAAACACAATCAAGGGTAATATCTTTTTTAATTCTTTTTTCTCGTCCTATATAATCGATTAGCTGCAGAACAATTGTATGAGATTCGATTTTTGCTTCGATCCTTCTGCAATGTAAAGAGGGACCTTCTTTCGACAATCTAGGTCTCTATTAAAAGTACGTAATAGAAACTTCCCAGTGTTCGGGTGATCAAGTTATGGAAGTTGACATTAAGGATAGTGATCTTCAGTTCTAGAACGGCATTTTGTCCTTCTCTTCAGGCATCAAAATAACTAGAACTGTTTGCATTTGGTCAGGTATTAATTGTCATAAAGTTCTGCAGATGCATTAAGTGGGTTCTAGAGCTCCTTTAAAAGCTGCGGAGTATTTGTAACTGATACAATCACCACCGGGACTTCCATCTTTCTTCACTTTAGAACTTCAAAATGTCTTCCGTGCCTGTTTTGCAAAATGGTTTTTCTAACTCTTTTTATGGTGATCTCTGTGATACCTGATTCATTTCCAAGTCCTTTCAAGTTCTGTTCTCAGTCAAGAGCGGTCGCCGGACCGCTTATGGTGTCATTCAGATTGAATATAACAGCATAGAATTCATTGCAATTTTCTTTTATCTGGGCTGGATCTGAAATGTTAGTATTATATTGATTCTCAACTGCTTTATCTCGGAAATCCTCTTAGTTATATATTACGCTGTTTGATTTTCATGTGATAGAAATAGGTAGGATGTGATGACGCACCATCTCTTGATGGCACCGGAAAAGGCCTTTCATTCATAGCAGCTCCGCTGTTCTTTTCCAAGAAAGCCTGTAGCGTACATGGTTATAATTGTTAGGACCATCAACAGCTTCAAGATCTAAAGCCTGAGCGTTAACTTCTGAAGACTGTCTTAATCAGGATTCAACATAGCGATTAAGAAGGGTCAGGTTAGTACCTGGCAGTAAAGTCTCCATATCCTGTCAAGTGCTTTTCATGGTCTCTTTTCACAATAGAATGAATGGCCTTCAGGAGACTATCATCAGCACTAAAGTATGGTTGTCCTTCATTTGCACCTGGTGTATCCATGAGTGGTTTATTTGACATCTCTAGGCTTAGCATAGTGTATTGAAGCTGCTATTTTTCTTCTAGACTATAGAAAGCTGCTAATCCCGAGATATTAAAGAGTCCTCTGATGATAGGAGCACGAAGCCATCTAATCTTTTCTTGCCAGCATTGCTATTAGGGTGAGGCATTCTGAGAAACCAAGTGAAATACCTTATGTAGATACCGTCCAGAGCTAATTTACTCTTGTGTTGAAGACAGTGTTTTGACTTAACACTGGGGACGAAAGGTTCATGCAGAAACGATCCATCAGTCATCTCATTGGAAAATCACAATTGTAATGATCAGTGGAGTGGCTGGCTATAAAGGGACTGTTCTTTACCAATGAATGATAGTAGGCTCTTTTCAGATTCCTTTGGAGCATATAGATTCACCACCATGAACTGATGAGAATCAGAGTATATTTTCCCTATTAAAGACCTGAGATGACACTTCACATGAGTTAACTGAAACGGGCTGCTTCAATTTTAAGTAGTAGAAACATTCAATGGGTCCTGTCGACTTTCTGGATCATCTAGATTATCAGAGTTCTTTCAGTTAAAAAATGTGTGTTTTTGCAAAATCAAAAAAAAAATATGCTCTCACTCAGAGTCGAACTGAGGATCGCTACATTACTAGTGTAGCGCCTTACCAACTTGGCCATAAGAGCTTTATCTGTCCCACTCAAAATTTATGTACATCACCTCCTTGGGTAAGGACCTTATTTATATGGAAAACCAGTTAACCATGCTTAAACACACAAACACTGTGATATCTGGGAATTTATGAGTTGGTAACCCTGATAAAATGGTCTGGAAGCCCTGGCTGTTATTCGAATTGGAGGCCATCAGTTGTTACTTAGGTCCAGTAACATCAGTTAGAGCCATCAGTTATTACTGGATCTAGTGCCATCATTTGTTGTCGGTCACCTGCAGAATCATATACATAAAGTCTCGAAGACTTCCTTTAGTTGTCTTAACTAATCTTTAGTGAGTGAGTTTTCTTTTTAGATTTTAGTCATATTATATTATTTATCATTAAGCTTGTAGCACAATACTTTAAAAGAACATAGACACCGAAAACAGAAAACAAATGACTTTGTGGCCAAGCTGGTTAAGGCGTGTGACTGTTAATCACAAGATCGACAGTTCGATCCTGTCCAAGGTCGTTTTTTTGCAACTTTGACGATTATTGTGACTCAAACCGACAACGAATGCCGCAATGGCCAAGTAGTTTAAGCACGATAACTCACTTGATAGAGGGTTTGTTTTATGAAGAAGGAAAAAAAAAGTTTTTCTTTTTCTCAAGATTTCATGGTTCTATTGTACTCTCAAATGGCGTATTTCTGAAGCTTTTTTTTTTGTGTGGTGTCTTTTCGGGGATAAATATGAATTCCAGCTAATAAGCAATACAAATTTGCACTAACGAACCTTCTTGGTCTCAAATCATTTTATAATGTCAATAGAACAATATAAAGAGTTGTCTTTGCAGGAGCAAATCCCAATTCCCTCTTCTTTCTTGGGAAGGTTGTATTTTAACTTCTCAACCGTTGTTACTGTCTTTTATAAAGATATCAAGACCCCATTAGAAATCCAACTTCTCAATGATGATGACACTTTCACAACTGAAATAACTAAGAAGTACGCTAAATTTGACGAATATGAGGGGTTTGGCAATATCTATAACCTTCACGTTCCAGCTGTGAATAAGAAAGGCAATCCTTCTATTCTATTTATACATGGTTTGGGTGGTAATTTTCAACAGTTTGATGAAGTGATTAAAGAATTCCATAGCAACTATGATATATATGCGTTTGACTTGCCTGGGTCTGGGAAGTCACAAGAAATCAATCCAGATCTTGAATTATCTTTGAATAATTTCACTAAGTTTGTGTTGAAATTCATTGAAGCTAATAAATTGGGTGATTTGATCTTGGTGGGGCATAGTTATGGGACTCAGATTATTTTGAAATTGATCAACAATTTACAAGAAGGACAAGTAAAGAAGGTTGTTTTGATTGCACCTCCTAAATTCCCATCAAGGAAGACTCCGTTACAAAAAATTATCTTCAAAACATTCAAGACTTTTCCTATCTTATTTGAAATATTTAGAAAATTTGATCGAATTAACAACATTAACTCTACATCATTGAATAGACTCTTTGGCCACAATGACGAGATTGAAGACTATATCAAGTTCAAACAGTTCAGATTCAACTTGAGTACCCATACAAGTAATTTTTTGAGTTATGTTGTGCATTGGAAACCTATTACTTTGGAAGAAGTCATTGGGGCAAACAACATATTGGGTCAAGATAAACATAAATTGCTGATTATCGATGGTGAAAAGGACCAAGTTACACATCAAGGTGGTCAAACTTACAAAGAATTACTGGGTGATGGATCAGTCACTTATAAAGTATTAGAAAATGCTGGTCATAATCTAATCTTGGATTCTTATAAAGTACTTAATAAGGAGCTAGAGCAGTTTTACTAATAAATGATGGTACTGCTAGAGTACTTCTACTAATTTCTGTAACATTGAAATTAATCAAATTAATCATGAAACCAAAGATAAAAAACCCAACAAAACCTTGATGTATCTTGGTAGCGAAATAAAAAAAAAAAAATTCATATAGCATTAAAAAAGCAGAAATTAACAGTAACAACAACAGCTATCTCAAACAGCCGCTAAAAGAGCTTTTATTCATAATCTCACAAAGGAGTTTAATCTGATGACACCGATTTGTGTTTTATCTGACTTTATGACATCGTTATGAGTTCTTAAAGGTAAGACAAATGGGAGTGTTAGCCCTAAAGAAAGGTAACTCAACATCAAAAAAGATTGTAATGGTCTTGCTTGTTTGATTAGAGGGCTCATTAGTAATCACGTTAATATATGTGTTTGTAGGTGCTATCAAGTCATTGTCTTCACCATCATGATCATTCCATTGTAATCTACTAGGGAGGTGATCCCTTTTATAGTTTTTTTCTTGTCCCAGATCTTTTGTGTCAAATTCTTCAATTTAATAAGTGGTTCGATTTTTGTTCTTGAAGCCACTCAAATTATAAACGAGCCACATGATGCAAATATATGCATTTTTATGCAGAGTCAGTAAGTATTGGCCCCCAACAGAAATTCGGTTCTCACGTGACTGACGCCATTTCGTGTTCCAACCTACGCGTGGGAACGCCAAAACAAGTTAAGATTGGATGGAAAGTAAACAAACAAAGCGTCAGAGGCGCACCTGTTTTAAGTCTCACCCCTAATAAGAAGAGGATCAGATGGTAGATGAGGATCAGATTCTAAACGAGAGCGAGAAGCTTAGAGGAGGTATATATGTCTTCTGATGCGCGGATACTGCTATTACGTTCAAGAAATCGTTAAAGAAGTAGAGAAATCTCATATACGATTGACTGTGTATATATTATTACAAACAATGTTAATCTGAAGAAAAAATTCAGTGCTTATAATATGAATAACATATTTGATAGGTCACAGCCCTTTAGCTTGAAATTCTATGCTACCAATAACAGTTTGTAAGAGTATCAGCGATAAGAAACACCAACTTGCATTATAAACCATTTACGACGTTCTGATAGATTCAATATCTATATTGAGCAACTGTAATACGGTACGGTTACCGTATTGTCTTAGTGCGAGAAATTAAGGTCTATGATCGATCCAAATAGGATCGAAGTAACAGCTTAATAAACGTTGTATTATAAGTATGTATTGAAGAGGATCTAAGTTCAGGGAACAGCCTCTTAATATAGCCCTAGAAGGTGACTCATCTAGTTAGGTGACTCATCTAGTACTCTTAATATAGTCCTAGAAGGTGACTCACCTAGTTAGGAATAGAGTCTTCTAGTTAAGAATAGGATCTTTAGAATAGTATGCACTAAATAGGGAAAGGTTAGTAGCCCTAGTATGCCGTACTATTACACAATCATATATACATAGAATTAATTCGAAAGTTCCTAAACATTGACACCATTCTAGCCGTCCTTGGTCTTGCTGTTCGTAAAGATTGATCTATATAATTACCGATGGGAAAATAACAAACGACGGTTCAATAATGCAATCACTCGGTCAACCGTCAATGTATATTTGGACGAAATAATTTATTGATCTATTAATATGTGTTTAGTGCAACGCGAAATAAAAATAGTTAGAATTCCTTTCTATTGGTAATCGAAAATAAACTTCATTATTATACCTTCTGTTAGACTGGAGGTAGTAAGGTCATTTGTTACAATTGCAACAGTGATACAGTCATTTAATGGTTTGCGCAAGATCAGAATGTTCGCACCGCCCGACTTTCTTTACAGATCTCCGCGATTCTACCAATTAAAGCAAAATTAGAGCATCTTTGTGTGTCCGAGTTCACCACAATAACTATAGACACCACACTTCAATCCAGATTTCCCTAACTTGATGTACTTTGAGCCTGCTCTCAAGCGAAAATGGAATCCTCAAAAGCCACAACAACGTTTATAAATAGCTCTCCATAGTACCATGCGAATCCTCGAGATTTAGGAATTTCATTTCATCAACTGAAAAACAATGTCAACATTAATCTTATACAACATCCCTTCTAAAATTGATACCTGGTCTGGTTCAATCCGTAAATTAAAACATTTATTTGATGCCAATGATATCGAATATGAACAAGTTTGGGTCCCATTTAATAAAATCACAGAGACTTTGAAGGCCAGAGGCGTTCCACCAAGACCTCAAGCACCATTCTACACTCTGCCTGCAATCACTATTCAGACACCTGGTGAAAAGGATCTAACCATTTCTGATTCTTATGATATTGTCGATTATTTCATCAAAAATGAACAGGATTTGATCAAAAAAGGAATTTTGAAGAAACCATTGGTTGCATACAACGATAAAGTTGACCGTGAATTCACTGAGTCGTTGGAATTACACCTCCGCCAAGTTGAGCCATTACACGAATTGGTCCAAAAGATTGTCCTTCCATATGAAATCAACTTCTTATCCGATGAAGACCAAGCAGCGTTTGCTGAATCAAGATTCCTAAAGGGTATCGATGTTCATGCAAGACAGAAAGAACCAAAATCTGAAAAAACATGGGATGACGCTGTGAAATTCCTGAATGAAGATTTCAAAGAATGGAAAGGTAGAAAATTGTTCACTGGGGATTACATTGTCGGCGATGAATTCACTTGGGCAGATGTCATTTACTTTATCAAGTTTGATCATTATAATGAAATCGCTAACGCTGACCCAGTCCAATCCAAAGTTCCTAAAGATGGTTTGATTGGTAACAGAAAGATCAAAGATTGGTACAACAGAGTATTTGACATTGTTTATAAGAGAAAGAAATAAATCTTTCTTCAAAGTACTAATTGACAAAAACATTTCTATGAATAGCTGTATGTAGTATTTTAGTAAGATTTTTGAATTAGGACTCAATCATGATGGACCTCTAGAGAAGAAAAAAAAGTATTCAATCTCTCAAGAGAATTATGCTACGCTGAAAATGGCACCTTCACATCATTTGCATTCTGCATGAATTCTTCTTGTTTTACTTTACTATAGCTGAAGCCATATACGAACTACCGGACTTCGATACCTTCAATCCCTACACTATATCCGAAAAGAGAGGAGAGAAAAGGAAAGATACCAGATATTTGCTAGGTTATCAATCTATAGACTCCACAGCGTCGAGTACTGCTAATTCTAATTCCATAAAGGGAATACTATTAGACGCTCAACATTAAGTCCCCTTTTTAAATCTGAAGAAAGGTATAACGCTAACTCCGAATGACTGAATATACATTTATCTTGCAATTATAATTAACATTTATCATTATTCATCAATCATTAAATGATATGTTTATATTTCAGAATCAGTGTAGAGTATTATAAGTGACATCAACAGCAGCGTTCTCAGAGTTGCACTTCACCGTCACCTCTACTCTGAAATCATCAACGTTACCATGGTGGCCTTCATCAACGTACTTCCAGGTTATCGTGTTGAAGTCTTCAACTTTTTCACCTTTACCCATATCTAGATCCAAACCAGATGATTTCTTG
>JAJMKP010000049.1:0-19234 GCA_030569295.1 Taiozyma yuanshanica | reverse complement strand
CCATCCTCTAATTGTTTACCAGCAAAGATTAAACGTTGTTGGTCAGGTGGGATACCTTCTTTGTCTTGGATCTTGGATTTGACATTGTCAATGGTGTCAGAAGATTCAACCTATTGAATGTTAGTATTATGATCAGTAAAAGACAATGATCAAGTATTGACCCTAGCCGCCATCCATGTCAAATTATTCACTTAGCATGCTGGCATCTATCATCTAACAATATATCATGAATTTGATGTTATAATTAACAAAATAATCATGACCATGCACCCAGATAAGAGGCAAAAAGGCGCCAAACTTGACACAAAGAGCAATCCCACAAAAAACAGAGTCTTAAGTGTCTTAAGTGTTCGTGTAACTTACTTCTAAAGTGATTGTTTTACCAGTTAAAGTTTTAACAAAGATTTGCATTTTTTAATGAGGTTTAATTCTTGTTTTCAAAGTTGTTTTGATACGTTTACTGAATTCAAATTTTAGGGGGCAAAATCTCCCTTTTTATATCAACTTCAGCCTTTCCTAAAAAACAGTCGTTTCTTTTTTCAGCGCTGAGAAAGTGGCAATTACCCAAAATGGAAAAAATAGAAAAAAACATTTTCGCGGAAGTGGGAAAAAAAACAAATTCGCGCATTTCTTTTTTTTTTTTTTACTAGAAAATTCTCCTGCTGTCATTTATGTTCGTGTCACTTATTTTTGTGTCAGTTCGGACCACTTTTGAGTCTTTGACTTCATTGTTGACAAGGTTGTCTGTAAAAATGAAGAGTCTCAACTATTAACAATATCACTACAGGTGTAATTGAGCTTAGTGGGGCTGTTTTATGATCAAATCGATCAACTTTTATTCATGAAGTTTGTTAGTTTGTTATAGCTGTCATGAATGGCTATCATTCTTATAATGTATCATGAATCAGTTATATTAGAATATAGATATATACGTTTCCCCTCCCCCCTATGATTAATCCTCAGAAATATCAGCTAATAATTTATCCATCTCTCTTCTGACACCACCAGAAGTGGGACTGGAACCATCAGCCAGTATATCAAACTGGCCTCTTGTAAGGTCAAAACTCTTGGTTCCACGTTGGAATTGTAACGGTATATTCTCTGTGACTATTCTTAACCCCTCAGTAGAATTCCTTGTGATTTCTAACGAAGATCTGCTATTAACAGCTGGTTCATACATCTTATTTCTAAATATATGGAAATTAGTTCGCTTCTCCTCGAGTACATCTGGATGTGTCAATAATTTCAAGACAACCTTTGATTTATTTCTTATTTTAGCGGCAATTTCTTCATTTTGTTTCATTTCAAACTCTTTTAGCGTTGTTATTAAGAATTTATGATCTTTGAACCATTTCACAAATGCAACTGAATTCCCAGTTAACAAAACGTATTCAATTACTGTTAAAGATTTCAAAATATGCCTATGATTCTTAGAACCATTCTCTTTAAGTCTCTTAGTAAGTATGTCCAAGATCTTATGTGTAGCTTCGTTGGACTGTAATGTTAATATGGAAAGTTCATTTAGTTCCATGGTTGTGGGGCCGAAAGAATCATTGCTTGTGGCTGATTTGATTTTCACTTCAATAGGAGTGGATTTAAGGTTTTTAATGCTTCTTATAAAGCTTCTTGACATGACTATGTCTCTTTGTATTAGATGCTAACGAACTATAGGTGATTGATAGTGCTTTACGGTGGTAATTTTATGTGAACGGTTATCAAATTTGCCAACCTAAAAAAAAAAAAAGGCCCGCAAGATCCGCAAATTTTCCGTTAACTCGTCCCGTAAATTGACTTCTATAGATCGCATCACCACTAGAAAGCATACAATTCTATATACTCAGTACAACAATAAGAAAAAAAGGAGGTAACCTACAAACAATTTTCTCAATCTCAATGGCGGAATTCTATTTTATAATACATTTTTTTTTTCTCATTAGCTCAATTCAACTCTCTTAACTTCAGAAGTGATGACCAAGAAATCCACAACCAGTTTATCTGGTTCATTATCATCAACGATTATACTGTCGACCAATTTATCTTCCGAGATTTCGAATTCACCCTTGTGAATCCAACCTTTGTTACTCTTATTATATTGTATTATTTCAGCTTTGTTATCAGAATTGATACCTATTACCAATTGTGATGATTTCTCTAATGTAATGGAAGAAATATCACTTTGGGTATTTACGGTGAATTTAGTGGATTTCCTCAAGTCCCAAACATTTAGGATTGAACCTTCCTCACTCGCAAATAACCAATAACCGTTGAACCCAAATTTAACATCCAATATCTTTCTAGATTCAGCATGTTTCAAGGTTTGCGCCACTTCACCATTTCTCAAGTCAACAATAGAAATTCCGCCTGATTCATCACTGATAGCCACTAGTGAACCATCTAGATGTATATCAGCACTTGTAGCAACAGATGAAGTAACTTTGCTGCTGAAAATGGTTGTCTCTCTTTGTAAGATGGATAATAAACCGGATTGATCCACTATTATCACCAAGTCATCAACTGACGGATGTTCCAAGATGGAAATGATGGAATCAGTATGAATAGAATGAACATCTTGATTATTAATAAAGACTTTACCATTGTGTAAACCGGAAATCCTATTATTTTCCCTAGTTATAAGAACTTTAGTTATGTTTTTATTTTTATGAATAGTGTCATCTTTATGATATGAAGCAGCCTTGGAATCATAAACGGATGAAATACCAGTAGATGATGTGACTATGAATTTTTTATCTTGTTTGCTATTAGAAATGAACTTCTTGTATGGTTTATCACTTGATTTGACAATGTTGACGTTTTGGAAATTATGTAAGACATTAACGTTCACTTTCTTCTTTGAAGATTTGTGTAATTCAAATAATTCTTCATTAGCTGATGTGATAGCCATGGCAATCTCTTTAGGGATAGTTGATTCACCGAGTTCGATATTGCGTTCCTGTTCTTTTTCTGGGATCTCAATGGGTTTACCTCCACTGATAGATGTTGTCAAATCTTCCAGTGCCCTTCTTGCCTCATCACGTTCTTTTATTGCTCTAGCAGCAACTCTAACAGCTGCATCATGATGGTATAAAGCTGTGGATAATTCTTTTCTACTTGATTCCAGATTTTTACGTAATTGGAATAGTTCTAATGCGATTGAATCGTATTCATTTTGTAATGATGAAAGCAATGCTGGGATTGAGTTCAGAGTTGATTGTCTTGGAGGCTGGGTTAATTGGGTATGATTTTTGATATGGATCAGATCATCAATTTCAAGATCTTCAGAAGTTATTGGATCTTTGTGATGTTGTTCGATGTATTGTTTAATCAACTCATATTCAAACAAGTTCCCACTCTTTGGAGAAACCACTGGCTCTTTTGGTGGAGCACCGGAGACTAAGAAAAATGTCAGTATTATTATCTACTTCTGTTTCCTTCTAAGATACTCACTGGCACAATACATTATTATAGTGTTTCAATTGGCCAAAGCATCATTTACTTGGTAAACAAGTCTTCTTTTGTATCAATTTTTCTTCAATAAGAACAAAACTTCCGTTTTAGGAAATATTCCATAAAGTGATATAAGATGTTTACCCGTATAATAATGGCAGAGTTTCACGCGATCAAGAAAAAACATGGCCAATGGTCAATAAATAACGTCTGGTATTCCATACGAGAGACCGGGGTTTCATTGATAAATGCGTCAGAGAAAACAGGAAGTGAACTCTCCTGTTGATGATGGAGATTCTGGGGAGAAGTTTGTCGATAAAGAAGCATTTTTTGAGGAAATTGAAGAGTCAAAATCAACGACGTTCATCAATGAAGTTGTAACTTTTATAAATGATAAAACTTCCAGTCAGTTTCAAATTAGTTTCATAAAGACCTCGATTCAGACAATTGCTTCCATCATATATTCATTTCTTCCTTTCCTATTATTAATATATTTCTACAACATCTATAAATCTCCCCAAGAAGATTCTTTATATTATCCAGATTTTCATTCCAATATCCAACAGTCAGGTACTGATGAGATTAGTGGTTTAAATGTGGAATTTTATGATTTAAAAGATTACGAATCTTCTTTTAGCGGTTGGCAAAATGAAGAAAGAATCTTATTCTTGGTCCCCTTAAGAGATGCTGCTCCTCATTTACCAATGTTCTTCAGTCATATGAGAAATTTAACTTATCCTCACCATTTAATAGATATGTCAT
Organism: Taiozyma yuanshanica; assembly: GCA_030569295.1. NCBI lineage: Eukaryota > Fungi > Ascomycota > Saccharomycetes > Phaffomycetales > Wickerhamomycetaceae > Taiozyma > Taiozyma yuanshanica. Next base: position 15,028 of record JAJMKP010000049.1, on the reverse strand, counting down.
TTCTTGTTTCTGATACTTCTGATTCCACAGTGGAAGATTTACAAAAATATATGACTGAGATTCAGAGTGATAAAGCAATGAGATTCGGAAGAATTGAAATCTTTTTAAAAGATTTTGGTCAAATTGTTGGCCAAAGTTTTAGTGATCGTCATGGTTTTGCTGCCCAGGGTCCTCGTCGTAAGAAGATGGCCATTGCTAGAAATTGGCTATTATTCACAGCTCTAAGGCCGGATCATTCTTGGGTCTACTGGAGGGATATCGATGTTGAAACTTGTCCTGCTACCATCTTGGAAGACTTAATGCATCATAACAAAGATGTTATAGTTCCAAACATTTGGAGACCGTTGCCCGACTGGTTAGGTTATGAGCAAGCTTATGATTTAAATTCCTGGCAGGAATCAGAAGGAGGGATTGAATTAGCTGACAGATTGGATGAAGATGCTGTTATAGTGGAAGGGTATCCAGAATATGCAACTTGGAGACCACATTTGGCTTATTTGCGTGATCCATACGGTGATCCGGAAGTTGAAATTGAATTGGACGGTATTGGTGGTGTTTCAATTTTGTCCAAGGCATCTGTCTTTAGACGCGGTGCAATGTTTCCTGCATTTTCATATAAGAAACATGCAGAGACTGAAGCGTTTGGGAAATTATGTAAGACTATGGGATTTGAAGTCTTTGGATTACCCCATTATGTCATTTGGCACATTTATGAACCTTCAACTGATGATTTAAAACATATGGAATGGTTAGCAAATGAAGAAATCAGACAAAAGGAACACTTAAAGATCAAAGTTGTATTTGATAAAGCTTGGAAGGAAGGTTTTGAAGATGTTCATGAGCAATGGGAACAAGAGAAATTTGATATCTTTAAGAATACAGATTTGTCAAGTCTGAATCTCGGTAAAGCTCATTGGGATGAAGTTGATGAATATCTTGCAGAAGTTGATGAAGATGAATATTTTGCAGAGCAGAAAACAGATGAACATTTCTTGATGAGTTTCAATATGGAAAAGAATAAGATGTTTGAACAGAATGTGATTGATAAATTGAAGAATGGTCCTATTAAATTTGGCCATTCTAAGAATGAGTTTCTTTTTGATAATTTCCATGAGTTGGCTAATTCTAAAAAGAAGATGAAATTCAAAAAGTTTGAGAAGTTATCTGAAGATGAGGAACAAATTGAAGGTGAATTAACAAGTGATTTGGACGAATATCAGTTGAAAGGTGAATACGATTTACAATCTTATCAAGTTGTTAATGGTGGTAAAGTTAAAACATCAAAGACGTTGAATTCCAGGAAGAAGAATCAAAACCAAAAAGACCCGTCTTTATTAACCAAAGACAAGCAATTATTTGATGATTTAGAGAGTTCTAAAAATGAGTTGGATGGTGAGGAAGAAGGTGGAGTTGAATTTAAGTCACAAAAATCGGTGGAAGAAGCTGAAGCTGAAGCTAGACAACGGAAATTACAAAAGAAGAAGAATTTAAAGAATTCAAAACCTCGTAAAGTAAGAAAAACTCTTTATGAGATTGACGGTCAAGGTAAGACTCTGGCAACGGTTGTTCAAACCGTGATGGTGAAACCTACTTTTGTTCCTGTTGTTGTGGAAGAGGACTATACCGATGATATTGATAATGACATTGATGTTGATGATGATTCCTTTGAATGAGATCTTTTCTTTCTGGGAAAGATCTGGGAGATAAAATTTATAGATCAGTAATTTGTTTTACACGTTTTAGAACCATGTCGATTGCTACGAAGATGATCTATGTTTTTATTCGATCTAATGCTTAATATCGCATCACACCAATTGGTCATAATTAACAATATAAACGATCTTTACATAACATCATTTTTGTGGCTTTTTTTTTCTCTATTCGTTAATTTCATCTCTAATTTCATTCCATAACCAATTTCTCCAAAGATCACCAGCTTCAACAATTGACTTCTGAAGAAATTCATTGTTTTGTGAACCAAAATCTAATAGCTGTTCAGGCTTTTTAGCATAATTCAACTTATTCAAGAACTCAATCATTTCAAATTGATCAAACTCTAATAGTTTACCTTCATTCTTATGTAAAATTGCAATAAATACAAAGATTAATTGATATTGGAAATCAATTTGTGACCAATGTAATTCGTTTGTGTCATCTAAAGGTTTAAACCAAAAATGATCCGTTTCTTTGACTTCATCTTCCTCATTTCCACTTGTATTAGTAGGCTCAAAATCTGAATAAAACTTCTTAAAGAATTTGGCAGTCTTTTGTTTCAATTCATCATTGATCTCAAAATTGGTATAACTTATTCTAAACCCCAAGATTAAATCCCATAATCTCCCTCTATCAAACTTATTCAAAACTTTAGCACCACAATACTTCAACCACCAGGTTAAAAATTGATTATTCTTACCATTACTCAAGATTTCCTCCTCTGATAATAATTTAAATGCTTCTGGTAATAGTTTTGATAATGCTGATAGAAAGAATGAAATTCTGTTCTCAATATTACCGGATTTGAACAAAATCTCTTTTCTATTTGATATGATTGGTGATGATGCTAAATCTGTTTCCTTTGAGTTGTTTATAGTCTTTAACGAATTTCTTCTAGATTCTTCATTATACGTATGTTCTTTTGAATGCAATAACACCAAGACTAATCTTTCATACACTTCGGCAAAGGTTAAAGTATGACCTGTCGAACTGTCAGAACCTATTGAACTTGAAGAATTTGAAGTTGTCTTGCTCAATTCATCAAGAGAAAATTCAGTTTCTTCAATAAGTGGATCAACTAATTGTGTCAAATGCTTATTAGTAGATGATCTCTTATTTATGACATTTCTACCAATTAAGACATAGTTTGAATTTGCAATTGGCGGGAACCATTCAGCTAAATTTAATGCAATCCATGTGAAACCTGAATCATACTTGACAATAGCACCCCATTTACTGAAGAATTTTACAATTGAGGCATTTAGTATTCTGATGATTTCTTCCTCGATAGGAGATAATTCAATTTCTTTGGGGGAATGAATACCATCAATGGATTTCTCGGTAGATGATGAAGATGATGATGAAGACCTTATTCTAAAGTACTTAAGCACGTCATTATGAATTCTCTTCTCATCAATCTTAATATCCTCTTCGTTTTCCACGGTAGCATCAACGAAAGGTGAAATAACATATGGATGATATTTTAATAATACTGGCCACACTTTATGACGTAAAGTTGGTGGGACACCTTTCTGTCTGGCTAAATAAGCCATATTAAGATGATCATTTTCTTTGATATATTTTGTGTATAACCTAACAAGTTGTTTTGATTGGACTTCCAATTCATGCTGATGTTGTAATTGATGAGTTGTACTATTCTTTATCTTTGAGCCATGAATGTTTTGAGAGTTTATTGATGTGGTTGTCAGTGTTGAAGAGTTTGATGACGTTGTATGTAATTTCTGCATGGTGCCAAGAGTTGATTTTTAATTGATAATGAATAGTCAATGAGTCTCAAGTTGAAATATGCTTTAAAATATGAAATTTGGTGTACCTTTGTTGATACTTTAAAGGTCGTGTGGTTAAAAGTTTTATTCGTGTGACTCTTATGGGTATCAATGAGTTAAATAAGTTGAATGAGTTGATAACTTCACGGTCTGAGGCCCAAATTGGGTGATCTTTGAGCAGGACAAAATGGACTCCCGTGAAATTAATGAATATCTCACTAGATTTACCAATGAAATCTGCTAAAGATTGAATACTTCCAATGAGTTTATTGTGTATCCACAATCATGAGACCGAAATAGGAGATGAAATGAGTGGAAAAAAAAAATTGATTCGCGGGAGAACAACAATATGTGTCACGTGATGATCTCATATCATAGGTTCTGGTGGCAGCATTTCTGACGCAAACACCTCTCGGTCGCCAAGTTGGTTTAAGGCGTCAGACTGTAATGGTTAACAAAGTGATCTGAAGATCGTGTGTTCGACTCACACCCGGGAGACTTGTTTTCTTTTTCCCACTTTTTTTTTGGGTAACTGGAAATGGTTATGAAGCGATGTGCTCATCGGATCATGCATACAGAAAGAAAAAAAATTTCATACTTCAAACTATGGAGTTATAAACAGATTCTTCATTCTTTTTTTTTAATCCTTACAAATAGTTTCAATCATGTCTGATGCAGAAGAAGTGAAAAAGAGAACGTTAGATCAAGAAGAAATTGAAATTGATTTGGAGGAAGGTGCTCCATTATCAAAGAAACAAAAACGTTTATTAAGAAAGGGTAAATTAGATTTAGAGAAATTACAAGCAAAGGAGAAAGCTCAAGCTGCCCGTGAACAACAAAGAAAGGAGGCTTTCAAAAGGCAGATCGATGTTATTGAGGAACCAAATGGTAAAGTCAAAGAAGGTGAAAAGGAAAATGCTAAATTCGGGGTTTGGATTGGTAATTTATCATTTGATACTTCAAAAGATGACCTTATCAGATTTATAACAAATAAAACTGTTAATTATAAAGAATATTCTGAAGATTTAGCAGAAGATGAAATAGCACAAGTTAATGAACAAGATATAATAAGGGTTAATTTACCAACCCAGGGTAAAGATAAGAAAAAGATTAAAGGTTTTGCGTATATTGATTTAAAAACAAGACCGCATCAGTTGGCAGTGATACAATTAAGTGAACAAAACTTAAACGGTAGAAATCTATTAATTAAAGATTCAAAATCATTTGAAGGAAGACCTGCTAAAGAAGAAGCCGCATTATCAAAGAATCCACCGTCAAGAATCTTATTTGTTGGTAATTTATCATATGACACCACTGATGAACTATTAACTCAACATTTCCAGCATTGCGGTGAAATCATCAAGATTAGAATGGCAACTTTCGAAGATACTGGTAAATGTAAGGGATTTGCATTTATTGATTTTAGAGATGAAGAAGGTCCAACAAAGGCACTTAAAGATAAATCATGCAGAAGATTAATAAACAGACAATTAAGATTAGAATTTGGTGAAGATAGATCAAAGAGAACACCGAGTCAGAAATCGAATCTAAGAACGAGAGATGATGAAGAAGAAGGAGTTTATATTGATCCTGAAACGAAGGCAAATCATGAACCAATAGTTAAACCCGTTAGAGAAAGATCATCAGCTCAAAAGAAACCAATTAAAAAGAGAGATGATTTTGTTGATAAAAATTCTAGAACCAAGTCCTCAGTGGCACTTGCCAATGCTCAAAGAGCAAGCTCGGCCATTGTGAAGTCCACTGGTAAGAAAATTACTTTTGATTAACCGAACTAGTCAATAAACATATCGATTAACTACGTCTATTGGTTGTACTTGTTTATGATTACGTCAGCATCTGGCATTTTATTACATAAGCAACAATCTGACGCAAGAAAACACCCGAACACCAGATAGCGAATACTATTTTTAAACTCGAAAAACACGGTTCGCGCACTTTTCTCACATCTTGACCGCTAAAAAAGAAAAAAAAAGAGTTAAATTTCCTGCAAAAGACAAGAACTCTGAAACCACAGAAACAGGAACAGAACAGTTGCTGCTCTTTGAAGGTTAAAAGATCAAAAGATCAAAAGATTGAAAGATCAAAAGATTAAAGGTTCTTCGGTCGTTTTATCCATTTTCAGGTTTTTATCCGGCAAGTTCAATTGAGGACAGACTTTTTACTTGGATTATTTCGTGTCTTAGAGGTGTTACTGCTATCTACTTACATCATTGATTTATATGAATAAGAAAGTCTTTTGATTCCGGTGTTGTTCTTATTGTTCTTATTTGGCTCTCATCAGTAAGATCTAGAATCAAGTTCATGTCATGAGTTCGGACATTTATAATGCAAGTCACATTCCAGCAACTCATCATGCTTCAACATTCACGACATCATTAGCCTCATTGCTTGGTGTCTCATCTGATGATTCATCCAGTTTTATTTCAGGCTCTCCATCCATTGTGGAACCAACAACTTCAAATTTAAGCAGTAATAGTTCAAGCTCATTAATAAGCATTCCAATTCATAGCCATGCCATTACCTCAAATGCAACAGCTTCCACAGTAGACCCATCTTCTACAAGATCAACTGATTTTAGGTCTTCTTCCTATTCTTCCTTCCATTCACATCCAACAGTAATATCCCAGTCATCTGTATATAATGAATCATCTAGCATCCCATTCGTTGCATCCAGTCTCATATCCTATTCATCTTCCTCAGATTCAAATCACTTGATAACAACGAGTTCAAGCTCAACCATTGCAGCTAGTTCCACTTCAAATTCTATCAATAATGACCCAATAACATATACGGTGACTGCTGAAGTCACTACAGCTGTGACTTCATATGTTAGCACTGGATACCCCGAGGAAACCACAGTTTTTTTCACCCAACCTTTTTACATTACAGATTCCTCAAAGACAATAACAACTTCTTTGCCTTATTCCACAGTGATACCAAATGATGAAAGTTTTCAAACTGATTCATTACAAGCCATAACCACAGATTTTGCTTATTTGGCTAGTGTTGTTCCAGGGTATAAGAGTTCAAGATCTACAAGTGCTAATGGGGATTCAAATTCAAATTCCAAAACCATTGCAGGATCTGTCGTTGGTTCTGTCATGGGTGTTGCTATGATTTTTCTAATACTATGGTATTTATTATACAAGAGAAGAAAAAAAAATTCATCCAATTATGAAAAGGGATTTAGTCATTCAATTGAATCGACAAGACGGTATGATGGTGAAAATTTTTCTCCTCGTTATTCTGAAAAAAACAGCAATGGGACATCGCCTTCAAGGTTCTCGTCTCTAATACCATTTACTAGGGCATCTACCTCTTCAGAAAGTTCTAATGGTTCCAATGGCTCTAATAGTTCCAATGGTTCCAATGATTCAAGTGGTTTAGGCTCACTGCGTTCCTCAATCCTCAAAGATCAACAGATTCCAAATGAAAGAACATCAATAACTTCACAGCATCCTTTCAAAAGAATAATACCAAAATCTTATAGCAAGAGAAGAATGATTGACACAGTTTTCGAAGAATCTTCTGATTCTTCAACACAATCATCACCAACAAGAGAGTCACAACCACAGTCATCGTCAACATTATACAATAGCAACAGATCTAAGCCAATATCTCAACGTTATCAAAATTCGGGTTTAAAACCGATGAATCCATTTGAAACTAGTAAAAGTATACCCCCACCTCCACCTCCTTCAAGACGTTCGAATGCTTATCCAGCTTCAAATGATTTCCATCGTCATGGGAATAATAGAAGTTCGGTAACCTCTGTGGAAAGTTCAATTGTTTCAGAGGATACGGATGATATTAGTACTGATGAATCATTAATCCAATTTGGTGAAGATGGATTACCCAATAATACTGGATCAAGTAAAGGATTCTTTAAGGAGGTTGTTTAGATTGTGGATGTTTACTGCTTTTTTTTTAAAGGTCATGTGGTGTTTTGGTATGTTAGGTTACGGGCGTTTTACTACATTCATTTCATTAGTTAGAAAGTAACTAATTCAGAACTTTTTCTGTTTTTATATGATTCCCCTATATAGAGTCGTTCTTTTAATAACAAGTATAGATTGGTTTATAATTACTACATGAAACTAGTAATTTCTCTTATAGCATAAATCCAATGTAAAAAAAAAAGCAAAGAAATGCCAGAAAAAACCAATAGCCTAGCTAGCAGCAGCTAATACTACTACTACTACTACTAGTAGTACTATTACTACTATATAGTAACCTTTAAAAATAAACAAATGAAAAGATCAGTCATTGATCATAGTAACCAGCCAATAAAAACCCCTTTAAAAAAAAACCTATTCCATCCAATAGCACCAGTAATTCCGTATTATTCCAAATCCCTATCATGACCAATCAGATCAATACACCTAACCCAGCTATAACCATAATAACCCAGAGAGAAAAGGTCAATATAATTCCTTCTTCTTGTCAACACCTAACGCTTGTAGTTGAGGAATTTCCATTACAAATTTACCCTCTTTATAAATTTCATCACTGTTATGAGCTTTTACATATTTCCAACCTAAATATTGGCCACATTGTTGACAGTGAGTATCACAAACAGAATAATCACCAGTCATCATGCTTCTTGTTTCGGTCGTTCCGCTTTTGAAATTGACACTGAGCAAGAATTAGTATTATAAATCTTAAACAGTGGTAATGCTTGTTGAAAAAAAACTTACACTTTATTGACTAGAAATCCCTTTCCATGTTTCCCACGAAAGTTCTAGTTTTGTTAGTAAACATGTTGCTTGATCTCGAAACAAAATCAACATACTTGAGAAACTATATTGGAAGACGTGAATAAATGAGAATAACAACTCGTACATCTAAAGATTGTTCTCTTATGACAATGGTCATCAAGGTTGATTGGGTATAATAACCCCATGTTGAAACAGTGAACTTTTAAAAATGGAGTTCTCTAGTTGAAAGAAATTGCTAAACCACCACTTGTTTAATTAGTGACGGTTAAGCAGGTTCTTAATGGAAAATATCTTGTCTTTTTCTGTGTTTACAGTGAATTTTCCTCCCTTCCTAAGCAATTTTGATCCTTTTAATATGGCAAATCGTTTAGTTTTAAGAGGAACTGAGAATTTTAAATTTTAAAAGGAGGAGCTCATGCAAGTAACTAAATTGACTGTCAGTTCGTATAGTGTCAATAAGGATAAAGGATTGACACGTACTAAATTGGCAGATACGATGAAACATGTAAACATATATCACGTGACTTCAATGATCCGACTCGTTCATAGTCGGTATTTACCGCTTTTGGCAGGTGAAGTACTCATCTTGGATTTACCCGGCTTTTCGGTTCGTTCTTCTTTCGCTTACTCGAAAGAAGTGAAAAAAAAATGTATCAATTGATAATACGAATTTTCAGTGGAAATTAGACACTATTTAATCCCAAAATAGAGACTCGAATAGAGATCAAAAATGAGCCTCAGAAGCTTGTCCCCACTGGGACTTATACAAAGGGTTCACCCATCAATTTTCAAAAGATCCATACATTCATCTCAGCTACTATTAAATCAATCAACAAATTCAATCTTTGGTGATATTACAGAATTGGATGAATCAAAAGCACCAAAGAGAAAAAACGATTTCAGTGAATCCTTACAAACAATGACTGGTGATGAAAAATTTAATATTAATAAAGTCACTTTGTCAAATGACACGAAACTTGATGATTTCATTGGTCATAAACCAACTTCGGCTATTGATAAATTATTGACACCATTAAAGAAACAACTATATGAGATTAATGTTAAACAAAATGGATTCTTTAAAAACAATCAAGAGATAACTCTTAATGGGGAAAAGTATAAACTAAAACTATCCAAACAGGAAATCGATGTTTTAGAACCAAGTTTATACATAAAATCATACAGAATTAAAAGTTCAATGAAGAAAGCTACAATTTTTCTAAGGTTTATTAATGGAATGAAGGTTAATGAAGCTATCACTCAATCACAGTTCCAACACAAAAAAATTGGGAAAGAAATTGCTGAATTTCTCCAAGATAGAATAAAAGATGCTCATCAACTAAATTTAGATCCAAAAGAATTATACATCTCCCAAATTTGGTGTGGTTCAGATGGTTGGTGGACAAGAAGATTGGATCCAAAGGCTAGAGGTAAGACTGGTATTATCCATCATACTTATATTCATGTTAGAGCCATTTTAAAGACCCCAATAACTCAAAAGAGATTACAATGGGAAAAGGAACAAAAGGAAATCAATCAAAAACCAACATATCAATTACCAAATGAAAAATTACGTTTTAAACTAGATGGTCATTATAAATGGTAATCTAGTATCCTATATAAATAGTCTTACATTGTATATAACTTACAGCATACTTTTTCAAGTAGTCTTGTGATATAAGTATTGAAGAAGTAATAAATAACGGTAATAAATAGTAATAAATAATGACAAAATAATGAGATTCATCTGAGATGAAAGATTATATCAATCATCATAACCCTTTAATGTAGGATCTCTAGGACGATTAGGTACTAAAAACAGGCATATTAGTACAAGCTACCAGAAGACAAACAAAAAAACAGAAGGTGGAATACTCACTTGGATATGAAAATGGAACAGGCTCATGATCAGGATACCAATATTTTCTTCTTAACGGTGCTAAAGTTAAAGCTAAAACAGGACCTGATAATCCAATGACAACACTAAAGAATAAATGAGGTCTGTTATGTGCATGATAACGAGCCCACTTTGAAATTAGTCAGTCAACAGTCATATTGACACTAAGAAAAGACACTTACGCGAAGAGGTTCTTTGTAATAAACTGGATAATCAGACATTTCTTGCTGTGAATTATATGTGGTTCTACTATATGTCCATTTTTATTATTGGATCTAGATTCTCCCTTAAAAATTAGTTCGAGTTTCTTGGTTTTGTGCCCTGGTCAATCCCTCTCTCGGCGCACCTCTTGTGTTATGAACCCTGGTGATATTAAAAAGCTCGAAAGTTACATACAACAAAGTTGAAAACATATTGATAAATGATCTGATCTACATGCAAAAGTATGATCATGACTATAACTATTTACAGATATTCTATCCTTTTTTTTCCATCCTTTCTTTCAACTATTTAATCTTCTTATCTTTCAATTTAATGGTTTCATCATCAAGATAAATACCTTTACCTTTATAAGGCTCTGGAGGATGGAAACGACGAATATTAGCAGCAAAAAGCCTAACTTGTTGTTTGTCAATGCCTTCCACGATAATTCTAGTTGTAGAAGGCGATGTAACGGTCAGACCTTCCGGAACAAATAAACCTTGTGGGATAGAGGCACCTAATTTCAACCATACATATGGTTTACCATCTCTTGTTTCCACCTGTGTTCTATAACCAGTACCAACAAATTTCAAGATTGCTAAATGACCTTCAGTCACCCCTGAAATGTGATTATTTATTAATGATCTTGTTGTACCCCAAAATGATTTTTGAATTTTGTCCTCTTCATTTTGAATCTTTAATATTATCTTGTTTGATTCACTTTCATACTTTATAAAATCAGCAATTGGTAAGTTTAATTCACCCTTTGGACCTGTTATTTTAGCATTTTGTGATAATCTTAAGGTTGTACGACCTTTTCTCTTTATAATTGGTTGTTGAAATTTAGAAATTTCAATTTTGACCTCATCAGGAACAAAAATTGGACTAGAACCAATATGTGATTGTCGTATAATACTGCTGCTGAATAGCCTTTTGCCTAACTGACTCTTCAGCATGTCTAACCCAATAGAATTTTGTCCTTTGTCCTTAAATTTTGGCTTCAAAACTTTTCATCCCAATTTTTCATCGAAGAGAAGATCGCGAATTCATTTTACATGATCTGAATCAACCAAAATTCGCGAAGATTCTATCACCAGAAAAAAAAAAAAAAAAAATCCAACCTCATCGACCTGTTCAAAATGAAGAGAAGAGAAAAGAACAAAGACAATCAAAACACACAAGGAGCTAAGAATGGTTAGAAAATTAAAACATCATGAGCAAAGACTGTTGAAGAAAGTCGACTTTCTTGAGTGGAAGCAAGATAATGATCATAGAGATGCCCAAGTTATGAGAACATATCATATTCAAAACCGTGAAGATTATCACAAGTATAACAAACTATGTGGTGAAATTAGAAAATTAGCCCATAAATTATCTTTATTACAACCTACTGATCCCTTTAGAACCAAGCATGAACAACTTTTACTTGAGAAATTATATTCGATGGGGATCCTTTCTACGAAATCCAAAATTTCAGATTTGGAGAATAAGGTCACGGTGAGTTCAATATGTCGGAGAAGAATTGGTGTTGTTATGTGTAGGTTAAAAATGGCACAAAATTTAAAAGATGCAACAACATTTGTGGAACAAGGTCATGTTAGAGTTGGTCCAAATGTCATTTCAGATCCTGCTTATCTAATAACAAGAACTATGGAAGATTATTTGACTTGGGTTGATTCGAGTAAGATTAAAGAAAATCTATTGAAATACAGAAATAAGGTTGACGATTTCGATTTGGCATAATTATTGTTTTGTTATATGGGGATTTGTTATATAGGTAAAATTTATTATGGGATTGAATCTACTGAAATGAAAGTTTGTAATCTATTTTAATTTATGTCTTTTAATATATATGATCAAAAAGGATGTAGTCAAAGTCCAGAAGGAAGTTTCATCTTCCTCAACATATCATTTGACTGAAGCGGAAAAGAATGAAAGGGTCAAAAATCAACTAAAGTTATAATTATCACTTGCACCCAATTGTTTTCTTAAATCAGCCTGACTACCACTTCTTGGTAATTCTCCATCTTTATTAACACTTGGGATTGAAGGATTAAACTCATTAAACTTAGGCGATTGTTGTTGACCATAAGCAGCATTATATTGCGATTGTGATGTCAGACTACCATTTCTTGAACCTCCTGTTCGTTGTTGATATTGCGTGAATGAACCAGCAGGTCTATAGATCTTTTGTTTACCAATCTCAACAGGGTTAACCATTACAATGCTTTGTCTGATATGATGCGGCGATGGTGGGATAGAATCTGAAACATTTGGTTCTTGGATTTCTTTATAACTGCCAAACCCTGTTGCAGAAGGTGAAATTGGTGAAGTTGGTTGGAAAATCTGATCCGAATAATGTAACGGATTGAATGGTTTTATAGGCATGTCAGGTCTTGAGCCACCAGTTAGTGATTTCGTTGGGGCATATTCTGTGTTTGTGACAATGGAATCATAGTTCATTTTACTTGGTGTTGGAACAGTTTGTAATTCTGGTAATGGTCCTTGCGGAATTTGTATTCTTGGTGATGATGGGCTTGATGGGTATCTCTGTTGTTGTTGGTATGGTGGTTGATAGATGTTTGGAATTTGGGGTTGTTGTGATGGCGCCTGTTGAGGCGGGAAACGTTGGTGCTGTTGATATGGTTGCTGTTGGTATTGTTGCGGTTGGCTATCTTGTTGATATTCTTGGTGATATTGTGGTTGATAATGGTGACTTTCTTCTGGTAATGGAACAAAAGAATATATGGATGAAACAGCTCTGTGACCCTTTTGAGCTGGATTTAAAGATTTGGCATTACTATTCTTAACATTCAAATAGTCCTCTGGATCTTGACGAATCATCTCATCTTCTTCAATTTTAATCTCTGGTTCGGCTTGTGAACGGGAAGATTCTGATTGTGGTAATAATTCTTCCAAGTTTGGTAATACATGTTTTTCATGTTCAACCTCCATTTTATCATCTTCATCTTCATCTTCAATTGGCTTTTTAACGGATCTAATGGAGTTTTCTCTATCAAAATAAACTCTATAGACACTCTTCATTCTTTTAATATCTTCATCTTCTTCATCTTCTGGATCCTTCTTAGGTGATTCAATTTTAACTGACTTCTTTAATTTAGTTTCCTGGCTTGCGAAATTCTCTGATGTATTTTCTAAATTTGAAAATTCACTGAGATTGCGAATATGATGCCTTGGAGTATCTTCCAACCGATCTTTGAAAATGTCTTCTGGTTCTTGTTCTTCCTCATCTTCTGATTCTGGTGTCTGTTTTACTTGTACCTCTGGCTCTTTTTTAGACTCACTTTCACCATAACGATGATAATCATTGGTCTTACTTTCCAATGCTTTTAAAGCCTTATCTCTATCAATCTGACCAAAGTTTGAGTTGGCATCGTCACCATTGTCACCATCCTTGCCCGTATCCTTGTCATTGTTAGTCTTTGTTTCATGATACGATGCAGAAGATTCAGTAGTTGGTTCATCATTTGAAGAAGAAGATTTTTCAATTTGTCTTTCAACATGTTGGGACAAATTAGCAGAACTAGAATTTGGAGATCTATAAGGAGAGTTCATGCCTGATACCGCTCTTGAAGTTGGTCTTGAGTAATCATAACCTGAATAACCATGTTGGGTATATTTAGCATATTCATCCAACGATTGTTTTGAGCCAGTAGTATGTTGATATGGTATGTTGAAAGGATCATAATAAGGATCAGCACGAGCAGTTACCATGGATCTGTTATCTGGGAAATGAGTAGACGCAGGCTGTTGAATGATACCTGTTGGATAATAGTTATTTTCCCCATGAAATGGGTTCGTGGAAAAAGAGTCATTATCAGGGTAGTATCCATTCCCCTTTGGATAATCTGGTAACACTGTAGTCTCACCAAAGAAATCTGGATCGTTGTCATCAAGAGCTTCTTTTTTACCCTTTCTATAGTTCTTATACATGAAGAATCCAATGATTGATAAAAATACAATAACCGGGATGGCCACAGCTAAACCAACAGTTTTACCATTGACATAAGAGCCGGTTTGACACATTTGTTTATCAGTACAAGCTGAAGTTGACGATTTGTGTGAGGACGTCGTCTTGGAAGCTGAATCATTATTATCTGAAGAAGTGGCCCTTTTATGGAAATGAATATAGCTAGTAGTTAAAGAGTGATGAGCATCAGATGTGAATGTAAATCTTGTTGAAGTATGGGAATTCAAAGAAGCAGAAACTGATGACGAGGACGATACCGGGTAAAGCGTGGCGTAATCAATAACCAAAGACGCAGGAGCCGCTATTGTAGTTGTTGATGGTGAAGACATGATTTTAGGGGAACAAAAGAGTGTGGATAGCGAACGTGTGTATAATAAATCAAACAAAATCAAGTGGATCAAAGAGCGTTGAATAAAACAAGCAAAGCAAAAAGGGGGGAAAGGCAAGTTAGCAGAGAGGTTTTTGGAGTGACCAGATCTCTTTAATGTATATCAATACAAATGATGATAATCCTCCAAAAGCCTTGTGGGAAGCTAAGAGTGAATACAATTGAGAGGAAGACGCGTTTCTCGCCGGAAAAAAGATGAGATCTGAGATCTGAAATGAGTGCAAAATTCTCAAAAGACAAAAAAAAGACCGTATCGTGTTTATAAGATGGAGCCCCAGTTTTACGGCTTGTTAAATGGTGTCTCTTTCCAGG
>JAJMKP010000048.1:0-19827 GCA_030569295.1 Taiozyma yuanshanica | reverse complement strand
GTCAGCTATTGTCAAATTAGTAGGATACCGCCCAAAAAATACCTCAAGATTATTGCTAACATTCAAGTTACCAGTGAAGCCAATTTCTTCTGCAGGTACCTGATGCAGAGAGGTACAGAAGATTATATCTTCCCAGTCATACTCGTTATCTCTTGTAAACGTCATAATTCTGTTACCAACAACCACAGTGTATGGGTAAATGTTGCTTCCACGGCTACCCGAGATTTGTTTTGAACTCACCCATGGCCCAATAGAAGGATGTGGTATTTTACTCTTCAATACGAGAAGCAATTGCTGCCTTGTGTTCAGGCTAGCTAATTTTCCCACGTCAGCGCCATTGGCTTCAAGGGGTCCCAAAAGTGTGAGATCAGCATTATGAACTGCGGTCAGCAGCCGCCCATTGGGGTCGACGTACTGAGATTCCATGATCAGAGGAAGGAGTGAAGTTGCAGTTAGCGCCAGTCCTCTGAGTTAAAAAGGGAGGGAAAATAATTAAAAATATTTGGCTTCATTAAATATTACCTCAAACATGCTGCCAATTCTATTCGGTCAAGTTTGCAACGAAAAAAGGTGTCAAAATCGAGAGGTTACCCGACCTGAATACAGCCACCAATGATCTACATACAGTAAATAGTTTGGCGAATATCTTGCTCTACTAGTTAAGCACAAATTTATTGATACACGTACATCAACGGTTTAAAAAGGATCTGGGTTCTGCAAAATTATATTTACCTCATTGGTGTCTTCTGAGTGGATCCCGAAGGTACTTAATTCCTTTAAGAGTCCTAAAGAAGACGAACACGAGCCATGAGTTGAATGATAGTGTTGGCGAGTTTTTGGCGTAGAAACATTTTCGTCAAAGATTGGCGGAAATTTCAGATATTAATCGGTTTCATTATTCTATGATCGAGTAAAGACATAAAGGGTGAAATCGATGTTTGGACTGGCGCATATATAAGAGCAGTCATTTAGACTGTTAGACGTGAATGACTCGATAGACTTAATTACTTAAGGAATACCCTTCTTGATCTTTTGTTGTATATACGCGCCATTCCATTAATTTGTGCTGAATACCTTAGTGGTCCCCTCTGATTTCTCCGGACCTGCAAAATTTACAACCCTCATGCACCATTAAAGGCAACAATCGATTAATACAGCCCGTGTAGTTCCCATAAATCATATCATATCTGTCATTATCAACCATCTGCTGTTTATATTGTGCTTTCTTCATTCATCTTGCTCTTGATTGTCATTTGGTGAAAGATCTCTATTCAAGAATGGCTTCAACACCGTTTCATAATACTTTGGTTTGGATTCATAATCAACGCTTCCGTTGACTTTCTGAAAATAGGGTTCATAGACATCACCATCATACTGCCCAATAGGAGCACCAATGAAAAAATCACTCAAGTTGAATGCATCAGTCAAGGCAATGATGTCTGGTCTCAGTTTATCATTGACATCATCGATCTTGTAATTGATAGATTCAAAAATCTCTGAGCCTGTGATGATTTGCAATGAATAAAATTGACCAATATTTTCCAATGTGATGTGAAGGGCATAAAGCTCAGCCAGCAATGTTAATACAGGACTCAACTCAGGTTTAGCTTCTTGTTTGATTCTGTTAACAAATGTTTTTAATGTAATAAGT
The DNA here is from genome assembly GCA_030569295.1 of Taiozyma yuanshanica. Lineage (NCBI taxonomy): Eukaryota > Fungi > Ascomycota > Saccharomycetes > Phaffomycetales > Wickerhamomycetaceae > Taiozyma > Taiozyma yuanshanica. The sequence goes on along the minus strand of JAJMKP010000048.1, from coordinate 18,176 downwards.
TTGGTATGAATCTTTGCAATCTCAAACCTGTTTGAGGAGATCTTTTCAAATGACAATTCCAAGTCTTTTAAGTCACTGTTGATAGATTTAAATTTTTTGGCGCCTTTAATAATGGTCTTTTTGGATACTGATTCCCATGCAGTGACCAAAGCGTCAAGATCGTCTAAATCATCAACCCTCAAGATGAACTCATCTAAGTCTTTGTTTTCCAAATACCTCGAGTAATCACCAACACCATCACCACTCTGTAAGTTCAAATAATTTTGGATTAGAGCTCTCCCACAACTCAAACTTAAGACATTGTTGTCACCCTCCCAAGTACATTGAACAACCCAATCGTTATAGAAAGGTCCGAATAAGTTATAAGAAGAATATCCATGGCCACCACAACTTTGTCTCGCTTCCTCAATAAGCTTACACACTTCCCAAGTGGCGAAGGCTTTCATTCCCGCACTCAAGGCAAATAGATCTTTCAAATTTGGAACAGCAGCCTTCACATCACCTCCACTCACAATCTCTTGGGTCTTGTAGTTAAAGTTGGTAACTTCCAAGCTTGAAGAGTTGAAAGCATATATAGTAGCTAATAATGGAAATAATCTTCTTCTATGGTGTGGGTAGTCAATCAATTTCTTTTCTAATCCATCAACATCTTTACCAAACTGTCTTCTAACTGTAGCATATCTCAGGGCAATAGTGATGAATTTTTTACCAACGTTATAAGAATCATTAACCATCGAGACCCTACCACCAACTAGTGCAGTATAACCCAACTGCTCAAACTTAGGCAAGGAGACATTGCCATCTTCATCAATCTTTGTGTACTTACTCAACATGTTGAACCGAGGGATCTTAACATTCGAGAATTGAATCCAACCATTATCAACACCGTCACGACCCATCTTTTTACCAATATCACCGATAGAAATCCCAGGTAACAATTCATGACTATTCACATTTCTCAATTGAACGATAAAGTTCTTGACACCATAGTCTTTTCCATGTGAGATTAATCTAGCATAAACGACACAATGTGTAGCAGAATGAGCAGCACCACCAATCCACCACTTAGTAGCGCCTAAATTTGGGGTATTGATGGTGAAACCGTCCAAATTTTCGTCAAAAGTGGCCGTTGTCTGTAAGTTGTTCACATTAGAACCATGTGTTAACTCGGTCATACCGAAACAGCCAAAGAATTTGGAAGCGTTAACAGCACCTTTATCCACTGCCCAATGTTGAAACTGTTCTGAGGTTCCCAATGCCCTTACAGTTTGAAGAAATAACCCCAAATGGACACCTAATCGTGTGTTAACAGAACCATCAACTATTGGCAATAGATACATTCTCTTAGTGAATGATTTCTCATCTTCTTCAGTCAAGTAAGGTAAGATTCTTGTCACTCTTTTGAAACAAAGTTCACGCTGCTCCTCCCAGCTCAACTGAGTATTCGATGTCTTGAAAACCGGGTCTCTTTCAATTTGTAGCATCATTCTTTCTAGTTTAGCTGTTTCTTCTGGTCCACCATCAAGAAAATAGGTTAATTCTCGTGAATTGAAAGAAGCCTGTGAACGTTCTTTGTTTCTCTCTTGTAAGAGCTGGCCTCTTTCGGACATCTTGACTAGAACTTAGTATTACCCAATATTTCTGTAGTACTTTCGGAACCTTGGTTATCTTTGTTTCGTTGGTGAACAGCTACTTTTTTCTTTGACACATTTTCCAGATTATGGTGTATCCCGCAAAAGGTTGTTAAAGGCACGAAAAGTGTACTGTGTGCTGCGTCTTATGTCTTACGGCTCGCAGAAAGACTCCAGTGAGTTCATATCATCGATCGTGTATAGTTTTAGTCACTAATGAGATCAGTGTGAAAAAAATACATCAGTGGGTCTTCTGTAATGATTTCACCACTTGTAATCCGCACAGGTTGTTGTTACTAGGAATTAAGGGTACGGGACATCATCTCGAGGCATTTAAACCATGAGATACGATCAACTATTGCAAAGTCGATCGACATCTTCTATCCATATCCTCAGGTGATGGAATACTACTTTCCAATACAGAAATACAGAATGATAAAGATCAAATGCTAGTCATTTTAGCCTCTTGCTCGTATAATGAGGTACCTACAACCAGCACTTGAAGTCAGCCAATAAAATACCGAAATCCAAGTTCTGTTTCGGACCAATTAATTATATCAAATTTAAAGACATCAACAACTCATCACCTTATGAAACCCTTTTGAAACCGCTCACAGAAAAATGGCAAACATTGTTGTAAATCAGAGAACCGTTGCCGGAGCAACGTGTATACAATAAGATCCCAAAAGTTTGGAAGAGCTGCGAGCATCTCCAATACTGCATTGAATTGCATCAAATGATGTAACAAAACGCGAAATATCTCCCAGTAACAGCCAAGAACTCAAACCATCGGTTCAAAGTTCAACTTTTAAAGTTTATTTCTAGCAACTTTGACGGTTAGGGACGCATATTCCGCGAAAGGCAATCTTTTGGGGGGATGAAAATACATAGACCTGCATTTCCATTTTTGGTGATGTTTTGATGTTTTTGATCTTCGATTTTGTTTGGGCAAGAATCCTGAAAAAAACGACCAATAAAACACCAAAAACACAAGATTTACACAAAACACTCAAAAGAAGAATTCCAGACAAGGCAATTTCAAAGTTTCAAAAGGCAGAGAAGAAGGCACTAGTGAGGTTTTTTACGTGAAGGTCTAATTCTGCTTTTGATCTTTTCCTTCGTTAATTTAGTGCAAGGAACAACCGCCAGAGAATTGTGATTTGTTGTCCTTACACTTACACATCTGCCAGTGAAGAAGGGTCTCAACTCTGACACAATCCACCACAGGAAGATTGGATCCATATAACCTGATACACTTTTAGGTAACTGTTTTCATACAACCACTTTCATCTTCCAGCTATTCATTCACCTTCCTAATCACGTTGTTTATTTTGGTTCAAGATTAAGCACTGTTGGTCCAGAATAACCAGTCAATGCCAATTTCTCTGGTAGTTCATTAAGGAAGGTACAGACAAAGATCGTTGGTAATACAATTTCATTCACTCATTTACTCTCAACTTATTTCACACAAATTGTCTTATCATCTTTCCCATTTTTTACCACTTACATCAATTTAAGGATTCAGTATGTCTCGATGGAGTGATCAGGAACTAATTGCGAACCCAGTCCATTCTAGGCCTGGTGATCAACCAAAGAACTCACCAAAGACCCAGTCTAATGTTCCTGGGTCATCGCCACGGTCTACGCTACCCAAAACCCCAAAGGCCCACAGGCATGACCTATCTAGCGCTTCATCAACTTTCCAATCACCCAACAATCAAAGAGTTTACAGGAATCTAGATAGTAATTCGGCTGCGTCCACTCCTCACTCAATGCATTCGAGAACGCAAAGTTATACACTTCTAGATTCTCCAAGAGGCGCATCAAACCATCAGAGGAGTAACTACTTAAAGTTGATACCTCCAATGCCTACTGGTCTTCCTCCACTTAGTCAACAACAGGACCAGCAAAAAGGACATCTTTACGGTCAAATGCTTAATAACCATTTGCAGAATGCGGATGGAAACCGCCCTCACACTCACGACCAGGTCAATAACCATAACCCGATATCTCAGCTACGAGCTCAACCACAACTACAACTACAATCTTACCAACAGAATCAACGTCAGCATGACCAGTATCATCATCTGCCGCAAAAATCTGCAGGGTATTCATCAACATCAACTACGTCAAGTAAGGAGACTCCATTCTCTTCAACCAAGAATTCTAATCTAACACCACTAATCGCAGTCACAAAGCCCCCGGATTCTCCTGTTTGTGCAACTTGCGGTAGGACAATAACGACCAAGTCAGTGAAGGCTTTAGGAAAAAGATATCATACTGAGTGTTTCAGTTGTGCTGACTGTTCTACACCAATTTTATCCAAGTATTTCCCGTATGACGCTCCTAATGGTGAAAAATTGCCGTTGTGTGAAGAACATTTCTACAAGAGAAGAGGTCTAGTTTGCTGTGTTTGCGATTCTTTCTTGAAAGGTACCCATTACACTGTCTTTGGACGGAAATATGATACCGAACACTTCTGCTGTAAGATTTGCTGTAAGAAGTTTGAAACTGATGAAGATTTTTTCAACCATGAGAATGACATCTACTGCCATTATCATTTCAGCAAATTTTTCATAGAGCGTTGTGAGGGTTGTGAATTTGCAATTTTAAAGCAGTATGTTGAGATTTTTAGAGGGGGTAAGAACCAGAAATGGCATGTAGAATGCTATATGATTCACAAATGTTGGAATACCTCGATCAAGCCTAATTCGATTGGCACGAGATCCTTTCCAAAGATTGAGCCCACAGATGAAAATATCAAGAATTCATTGGATATTGACCCAACGCCTGATGAATTGATAGCAATGGAAACTAAAGCAAGTGAAAAGATTAATGAAATTTGGAGAACGCTGTTTAAGTTTGAAGAAGACGCAGCTACTTGTATCTCTGATATGTTACAATATGCCACACGTAATGATCAAGAAAAAAGTTTAGAAGCTACTGCTAAATTAGTATTGAAAATTGACTCTTTATTCAAAAGTTTGGATAGTCTTCATAGATTGGGGATTGATCCTGATTTCACTGGGGTTTCATTGAAGAACTTGAACATTCAAGATAACAACAACCAGTTTCACACACTAAAGAAAGAGCCTAGAAACTTATCTGCTAAATTAATGATCTACCTATCAATCCTGAGAAAAATAGGTAAAGGTGTTACTGATGCTTCAAGTTCGCAGGATCTAATATTGTCTGTTGTCACTGGTTTGGCTCACTACTTGAAGTTGTTGCTCAGATATGGCTTGAACAACTCATTGCAATATAATAAAGCTTCTCATACTACCAATGCTTTGGATAAGTTTTTAAGAGAAATCAGAAACCATGAAATTCTTCCTGAAGACCCATTGTCTTCACTAGATGTTGGTGTTGATGCCTCAGACCTGTGTTTCCATTGTCAGAAATCTATTGAAAGTGAATGTGTGCAATTTCAAGATAAGAGATGGCACATAGACTGTTTGCAGTGTACACATTGCCACAAAAAACTACAAGATTATGGTGGTATTTCTGATGCTTCTTTCAACCCAAAGAAAAATTGCGTTTTATGTGCTCAGTGTGCTATCGAAGATCCAGATGCCGAACCAGGGTTCAAATCAGTTCCAAAATTATTGCAGTTAAGTTATTTATTGAAAATTGCGATCGCTCGCTCTAAAGCAGTAATGGATTATGAAACTGCTAATGGTATCAACCAACACCGTTCTGGAGACAATGCTAGAGATTCGACACTTTATGGTCAGAATTATTTAAAGACTTTAAATGATATCAAAAGATTAAGATCCACGAGACAGAACACCAGGATTACAGACTCAACATCCAAAGAAAGCGCCAGAAGGTCGCGAGTGTATGAGTCAACTGAACTAACTAAAGATGAAATCAATCAAAGTAGGAATGCACCAGGTGATAAGTTTTCACCGGATGATATCATTGCCACGCAAAAGATCACTGTCGAGGATGAACCAATGGGCCCTTCTTTGAGTAAGAGAAGTGTGACAAGAGCCACGAACTTTATCAACAATCAAAAAGTTCTAACGCTGGATGATATTCCAAGAATTGTCGCTGCTGAACATGCCCGCGAATTGAGGCCAAATACCTATAAGTTTCATAATCCACATAGAGAAGAAGAGGGAATTTCAGGTGTCACAGCTAATAAATCTATCAAACGCTCATCTCCTAGTGTTAACCATGGCACCGATCAGAATTCCAATACTACAACCGGTGAAGTTTCTAAGTATTATTCCCAATTAACTGATCAAGAGATGTTCATTCTTTCTCACATCTCAGTTGTTGTGTTACGCTATTATCTAGATAAGAACTCAGTGGGCCAAGAAATTGATGTCAAGAAGTTGATAGAGCTGAAGAAGACTGCGACTTTCTGGGAAAAGTTAAAAGGTATTGCGAAAGATGACAAGAAGCTTAATTTAACAAAAGTCTTTGGTGCAGAACTGAAAGATCTTACTACTAAGACAGGTGTTGGTTCATCCCAGAGCAATGGTCCATCTAAAGTGAAAATCCCTTTGCTGATTGACGATCTATTAGGTGCACTTTACCAAAAGGATATGTCCATTGAAGGTATTTTCAGAAAGAATGGTAATTTAAAAACATTGAAAGAATTGATAAATTTGATAGATTCGAATCCATCAAAAGTTCCGCCATTAATTAACGAAAATGCCATTCAATTGTCAGCATTACTTAAGAAATTCCTCAGAGAATTACCAAACCCACTGTTAACCTTCAAACTATATGAAATCTGGATCCTTTCTCAAAAGATGAAAGACCCAAGCACCAAAAAGATCTTAACTGAACTGAGTTATTCGTTACTTCCAAAAGTTCATAGAGATGTTGCTGAAGTATTATTGTTCTTCTTCATGTGGGCTTCCTCATTCTCACACCTGGATGAAACTAATGGTTCTAAGATGGATATCCATAATTTAGCCACTGTATTATCACCGAACATTCTTTATGCTAAGCCATCAGAAGTTGCACGTCCATCAAAGAGTGATGGAGTTGCAGCCAATTATTATGAAGCCTTCGGTGAAAACGAGGGTGAAAATTATTACCTGGCCATTGAAGTTGTTGATTATTTGATTACTCATAATGAAGAATTGGGTATTGTTCCAAGTTATCTACTAAAGATCTATGATCTATGCAAATTTGGCAAACTAGACAAGGGTGTAGATTTGACATCAAAGGAAATTTTTACACAGATTGAAACTACATTGAAAGAGAACCCACAGGTATTGGGAAGTGTTGGTAAAAAAGAGACATTAACTGCTGCAGATACATCGACTAATGAAACTTCAATTGTTCAAGAGATTCAGCAACCTTTAGAGACATCTTATGAAAACTGAAATGATTTTTTGATTTTAATGTTCTATTATTTGATATTTTACAAGCACTTTTTTCGATAAAAGGAAAATATGCTACTTCCAGAAGGACAGTCATAATGTTATATTTAATGAATTAAATCTATGGGATTGTAGGATTTCGACAATGTGAATTTTTAGATCATTATAATTAATAAATAATAGCTGGTCTAGTATATATAAATATCAGATCTGAGTAATTAGAATAAATAGTGATTATAAGGAATAAATAGTGATTATAAAGACAGTCAGCTTGATTGATTGGAAGGTTTTGATTCCTGGAGGACCAATCTTTCAGCTTCTTGCTCCAATCTTGAATCTCTCTCACTTATAGTAAGGAACTTATCGGCAATAAATACAACTATAAAAGTTGAAATACCAACATAAAGTCTTATCCTTGGAGGTATACCTAACCATTTTTGTAAAGGTTTTGCAAAAGGATTTGGGGCGTGACTTTGACCATTCTGTTTAGGAGGAATCGGGTTATGGAATGTCTTTTTGTTTTGAGTCCCTGATGACATTCTCATGCACTTGTTATTAAACAACTATCAACAATTTTAGCTCGTTGGTTAACATTTACTGTTCCTTTTCATGGTTTTGATCGATGTCCACAGCGACAAAATTCGCGATTGCGGGTAACCTTAAAATTGACAGCCCGCCGATTTGAAGAAATTACCATTTGCGGGTAACACTTTGTTATCTCCGCCCGATTATGATTAATTTTACGGATTAAAGCCGAAAAAAATGGTTTCGAACTGATAAGCACATTATAGATTGAAAGCGGGAACACAGAAGGCATTTTTACCAATAGAGATCGCATTTTGACATGTATGGATTTGATCAACTAGCAGTCTTGTTAGGGCCAACATCCGTACTGTTTGTCCTTAATTCTTAGGTTTCCTCGATTGAAATATATTGTCTGTTGTTATAGTTAGTTTTAGTAGGACATATAATGGATACTGAGAAGGAGCCAGCACAGAAGCGTAAACCACGGAGATCCTATAACTGTGGTCCTTGCAAGAAACAAAAGATCAAATGTGATACACAAACGCCTTGTTCGAGTTGTGTTCGACATAATAGAGTGTCTCAATGTCTCGAACAACCACCAAATCCTCCTTCTCCAGATCATCGTAAAAGAGTTAGAAAAGAATCACTCAGTAGGTTTGTTGAACAAGACGCCCCTTCGAATACAAATACTTCACACATTTTCACTGTCACTTCATTGCCCCCAGTCCCTACCGCTACCACGTCGGTGAGCCCCTCGACGGAAATCAAACTTCCCTCCATTAGAAACTACACGTCCACTTTCAGTGTCAATGCTGGCGAGTTCAATGGTCTGGATCCCTTATCAAGAGATGCTGAAGTTGCGCAATTAAGATCACAAGTCACATTGTTAACTGAGAGATTGACCCAATTGGAGGCCAAAGTATTGGGTAAGAAAAATGGCCAATTAATGTCTCCTCCTCATCAACATAGACCTTTGAATAGGATAGCCCCTGATAACATCCATGATTTCCAGGATTGTTGGAAAAGTCTCAAGAAGATTAGACCATTAGGAAAAGTAATAGAGTTCTACAAGCTGTTTCTGAACCAACCGTTAAATATCCTTGAAGATAAGGTCATTGATGTGGCATTCAAAAGATTAGATGACTTATCAAACGAGGAATTACTTCATCCTTCAACCCAGGATTGGGAATACCTCTCTTTAATGGCTATGATAATATCTTTAACCTTGCTACAATACCCACTGAAATATATCCTAACTGATTTTGAAGTTGAAAAGAACATTGTTGTTACTACCGCAGATATATTCTTTCAAATATCTAAATCGGCTTTGAACTCAGTGAAGTACAGAGAAAGACCAAATATCATTCATCTAAGAATTTTGTTATTGTTTGACATTTATTTAAGATACTTCAACAAGAGGAATTTGATCCTTGCATTAGATTCAGAATTGGTCTCCATGTCTTATGTTATGGGTCTCCAAACATCATCGATTCCGAAGAATTCCCTTGAAGTAGACACAGCGCAAAATGTATGGTGGATCATAAGCCATCTTGATACTCTAAAATCTTTGAAGTATAGGACCCCACCATTGATAAGGTTGGACACGTTGGCAAAACCTAGAGAATCAGGAATTAGTGATTCACATATCCTCAAGGCCTTTATATCAGCTGAAAACACAACTTATCAAACCATCATCACTCATATTGCCAAAATAACAAAGATTTGCAATGAGATCCCACCATCGGTAAAGCATTCAATCCTGGAATACATCGAAGCATTAATGATGTGTGATCGTGAGATTACTTCTTATCAAGTTCCAGATTTCTTTCAAAATTCCAAAGATATCAATGTCATATTCCAAGATTGTTATTTACAATTCTTTATGATCTTAACAAGGTTCAAGATTTATCAAAAAATCCTTTTACTCGTTGATAAGATACCGAATTTTAAACTGAAACATTCAATTTGGTTCTTATTGTTATCAATAATTGAGAGTTTTTTGAAGAGATACAGCCTTTTACGGTCTTCATTCCCAGTTAAAGATTACTTTAATCGTTATATTCAAGTTTCAGAATTCCTAATAACTGGTACCATCATCAATTTAATCCTTGTAACGTCACCTAATTTCAAACTACAACCAAAGGGGTATCAAAATATTGTGAGTAATTATACAAAAATCCTCTTTGAGGACCTTTCATCATTCCATGAAACGATATTTAATGAAACAATCCCATTTTATTCCCAGTCGTTCAAACTGATGAAGGCATTAAGTCAACAGTTTTGTATTCCAGAATTAGATTTTAGTATGAAACAGAAACAGTTGGAGCTAAACAATGAATTGCAATCTTCAAATGTATTAAAAAGTTTAGAATCAAAAATTGGATTAATACCAAGTGATGAGTTTTGCAATCTATTCTTCACAGAAATCACAAATTATTCAAGAGGTAATAAAGATGGAACCATTACTGATAATAGTTCTGGGAAATGGGATCATCTATCATTCTTGAGCGATAAGCAATTGGAGTTTATTGACTGTCTGGGAATTTGATATCCACACAGTTTGTATATCAATTTGAATTCCTTAATCATATTATAAGTTACTTTTGTACATATAGGATAGCTTTGTGGTTTTTCTGATTCCACTCTTGACTCTTATGAGATTCTAAACAAGAGAGACTCTGTGATAATTGATTTTGTTAATTTGACAATTAAAATTGAAGAAATAATTAAAAACAGAGCGGTGTGATATCTTGTAGGTAATTAGAGATCTTCGAAAGGAACTAGAGGCTTCTGCTTCACTTGGGAGTCACTAAAGTCTTAATTTTTGAAAATTATTTTCATGTGCACTGACTTGAGAGATACGGTGGGTAGGCTAATACAGACCGCCAATTATTGACGATCAAAATGAAACACTACGATTGACTTAGATCAGTCAAGAAGCTTACATTCAAATGGAGAAAAACAGCACATGTAATATTATCTATCAATAATCCAAGGTATGCTTCTTTGGAAATTCAAAGACAGCTGGAACGGGAATTTCAGGGATGTAATAGACTTCCCCATTTTCATCAATTCTTTCCCTATCTTTCTCACTGATGTTATAAATCTCAACAATATGTTCTCTTAATTCATCCAATAATTCAACAAAATTCTTTTGGATTTGATAAGCTTGTTCCCTTTTCTCTCTTCTAACCAAACCTTCGATCAATCTGATTGCTTCAGGTCTTGTTGTCTCTAGCCTTTCAATTAATCTACCAACAGATTTGACCAAATACTCTTCCTCATAAATAGTGTTCTTCTTACCTCTAGCCCTTTTTCTTTCTTCCCTTCTTTTATTCTTAGCTGTTCTTCTAGAAGCACCGGTCTTCGCAGTACCAGATGTCTTACCTGTGTATCTAGTGAAGAAAGATTCCTTAGTAGAAGTTTCAGAAGGAGCAATGGAGACATCATCAGCAGCATTTGAATCTTCAATTTGACCAAAGAATGCATATGGATCCTCAGCCTTTTTAGCTCTCAATTCTCTTAAACGTCTCAACTGTGAAGTTAACTGACCTTTACAATCGGCAATCAATTCAGCAATTGTACCAAACCCATCACCAAGAGCAGCATCGATCAAATCCTCCACTAGTTCAGGTTTCTTCTGCTTTTGTGCCAACAGGATAGCTTCCTCATAGAAGTAGTCCTTACAGTATAGGTTGATAGCTTCCTCAATGTTGTTTAAGAATTCGAACTGAATTGTAGCAGCATCAGAATATTTATGAGCTTCAGTTAAACTGGTGATTAATCTTTCAGCAGTATCTTGTAATTGATCATTAAATTCTGGTTTTTCAGTAATGGTGAGCGCTTCTCTCCATTTTTGACCCAATATATAAGCTTCTAAGGCATCTTCAAATTTACCCAAGAGTTCATACGTCAAACCAGCTTCAATATATTCTTGCTTAGAGTATAAATTATTGGCATACAACCCTAAAATAACATCTTGTTTAGGAGTATCATATCTGTAGATATCAAGAGCAACCTTGTATAGCTCATGTTCAACGACATAGTTTTGAAACTCTTCAGAAACTTCTTCATCTTTGATAATTTGAGCTAATGATCTTAGAGCCTTCTCGTATTTCTTCAAATGGGTATCAATTAAAAATTTGCGACGTAGTTCAGTTTGGTTATGTAAGTTTTGTAAAAATGGCAAGTATTCCTTTGGATCCTTCTGCGATTGTTGTGCAATTTTTAAAGTTAATTTGATGTCATATAGACCCAAGGCAACGTTATATAGTAAGTTGGCATCTTGTAAGAAACAAATGTGAATAATGGCATTCTCAAAATCTTCATGATTTTCGTGATGGGTGATTAATTTCAAAGCAGCTTCTAAATTTGCTGGTTTTTCACATGCATATGCAGTAATGATTGTTTGTAAATATACAGATCTGTATTTGTCACTTAAAAGAACTTCTAGAATGGCTTCACAAATCTTGTTGATCTTAGAATCTTTTGGATCAATCCATTTCTTCTTTTGATAGTACTGCTGATCTTCTTTTTGTTGCTGCTGCTGGATCAGATTCTCTTTAACGATTTCATCCAATTCTTCATCCGAGTTAGTTTCCCTGTATTTCGTCTTTGTAACATCTTCTTCATGGAGACAAGAAACAAATAGATCCAAGTAACTGATTTTTTGAATTTGATTAACAAACAGTTCAATGTTGCTTAAAAACAATTCTGGATCATAATCATGTAGAATATCCAAATCTATTCTATGGGTACGACAAGTGATGAAAGCATCTTTGTAATTCTTAGCCTTAATGTTACGACGAACACCAGCCAAAACTAAGATTCTAGGATTGATTGTCTCCAAGTTACCTCTGGGAGCTTGTAAAACCACAGCAGCTTTAGAAGGCATTGTATTTACCAATAGTGAACCTCTTTCAATTTGACGGATTCTTTCATCATTTACAGAATCGGTAGATTCAGCTAATGGTTTGAATTCTATGGTGTTTAAATGGATGAATCTCAAAACATGTTGGGCTGTAGTGATTAATAAATGGCTCCCTGTGATTTTCATTGAAGTCACGGCAGATGATAACTGAAGCTCATTGGCAAATAACTTACCATTTGAAGTGATACCGAATGCCACTAAATTCTTGTGAAGTCTTGGTTTGGAAGTTGTATCTCCCCATTCTGGGTTATCATATTCGTATTCATTATAATCTTGTTCATTAGCATCATCTTTATCCGTATGAATCTTTGCAATTTCATAATCACAGCATAGTTGTCCAAATTTAGCAATTTGAACTGAAGTATAATCATAACCTTGGATTTCATCATTGAAGACCTTGTTAATGATATGAACAGCACCATCAATAGTCTGGTATGAAATCTTACTCCAATCGGATTGAGCTTTTAATAAAACGACTTTTAATGAACTTTCAATGGACCCAGCGACAAATGGATCATTTAAGTTTGAGACATCAAATAGTATTATTCTTGCCACAGAATTCTCAGCATCCAATAAGACACCAACAAGATCATCATTAACAAAAACAACTTGTCTTAGGAACTCATTATCATTTGAGAATTCTTCCTTATTGATCTTGGAAATAATTTCTGGATGTCTACCTTCTTGCAACGTATCTAGATCTCTTGAAGCAAACACAACACTTGTATTTGTGATAATAGAAAAGTTTTCGTTGGAGATAGACGAGGCAACATCCAAAACATTGCCATCTTGAACATCAATCTCTCTGTAACTGATTGGAGGAGGAACATTAGCAATGGACAATGGAGTCACGTTGACAGTATTCCCATCAACAACCAAGTTAAGACCAATATCTAGCGGAGCAATGGTTGGACCAGTAGTGGTCTTATATGTGAAGTCAACGACCTCAATGTTATGATCAGTGCCTATCAGTAACGTCAAGCTTTTCTCGGGATGCCACTTGATGAAGTTAATGTTGTTATGTGATGTGATTTCCTGTTTCAAGTACCAGTGATAGTTTTTTGTTGTCCAGATATAGATCTTATTGTCTGCTAGCATTGCTAACACTTCATTGGTAGAGTTCCAGATCAATTTATCAATCTTGGTGTCCAGGGGTAATCTGGTATCGAATTCACCATGTCTTAAACCATTTCTTTCAAAAAAAACCAGATCCAAACCATCTGTTTCTTCATTACCGAAATCTTTTCTTTGGATAGAAGCAATTAAATTTCCCCATGCTAATTGATATTCTAACCCATCCACAGGTTCACTGACAGAATCAAGTACACCATCTCTGTTATATATTCTTAAAATACGTCTTTCATCAGCATTAATAGTATCAATTGAATTCATAGCAAAGAATTCGCAATCTGATCTCCATGAAATTTCTACTTTACCATCGTCCAATTTTGACAAATCTCCATGATCAACATATAATGGCATAGTTGGATCCCTTTTATTGAGGTCTCTTTCTAAATCCAAGTTCCTTATTAGATCTCTTTCAATCTGTTTGGCACCTTTACCTTTGAATTGAGTCTCTTTGGAACCCCAACCGACATCAACATGGTTTGATAATTCAGCATCGGATTCTTGTAATTTTATCTCTGCAACTGATTCAAATTGTCTACTCAAAAGGATCACCGTTGATTGATTCGTCACAAGGACCAGGGTCTCTTCGTCAGTAGACCATTCAGCAGCTTTCAACCCTCCTTCAATAGAACCAACGATTTCAACTAATGTATCATCGGGGTTGACATCCCCATCATTGTCAAAGTTATAAGTAGCAATAACAAATTCCCCACTACTAAGTACAAAAACCAATTGTGAAGAGTCAGCGAAATGTGCAAATGAGATGAGTTCGCCATCCGTTTCACTAACATTAGGGAACGATGCCAGGGTCTTAACTGAACCTGTTCTCTGAAACTGTTGAACTTCATAGATCCCAAATTCACCTGGACCTAAAACAATAGTGATTGAATCGTTGACAGGGTCAAAAACTGTGGATTGGATCGGCAAATCAGGAGCAGTTGTTGAAGATGGAGTGATTGTGCCTCTGTTGAGGCACACCAAGTTACGCATGTTTTTGAAGGAATCGGGTTCGCCAACTGGTGGTGATAAAAATGGAGAACTTTTTTGTGCCATTGAACTGATTGCATTCATTTAATATTTTATATTTTTTTTTATGAAAAACAGTTACCCGACCGTTCAAGTTTTTGAGTATTGGGATTTTGTACACTCGCGCTCATATAGAGAAGCTTCGCGAAAAGTAGCTGGCGGCAACGCCAGGAGCGAAAGCGCGAAGCGCGCATGACCGAAGGGAGTCTACTGGAGGTCGCTTTGTTTTAAACAGATTTCTTGAGAGCACGAGAGCCCCCGCTCTCGCAAACATCGGGGGGTCTGGGGGAGGGCCCCCAGAAAATCATTGGCAAATATTAATGCGACGAAATCTAGCCTATTAAACAGGCCACAATTGTGATTTGGAGGTGTAGCAAAATCCTGAGAAATTTTGGTCAAAATGCTCGAAAAGGAAGGTATTTTGGAGCAAATTTTAAATTTATATTTTTAGCGAACAGCTCAACCGCTCTCTTTTTTTTCCAGAAAGTGCCCAAAACTTCCAAACTTCCATCTACAGCATAAAATTTCATTTGGCTTTTGTTTTTTTTGTAAAGTTAGAAATCTTGAAAATTTCCTGGAGACCCTAGATTTTCCAATCAAAAGAGTATTGGATTTTGCTAACTTTGTCTAAGGTACATACATAACTGGAAATTTCAATGAAACCTGAAACTTACAACTACATAATATAAGCTAATTTATATATACTAACTGATCTTATATATAAGACGTATAGCATCCTACTTCTGAACTTTCTTCTGTTTCGTCTTCTGACTCCATCAAAATCTCTATCATAATAAACTCAAATGTGAAACAGATGGAGAGGCAATTTTACATGGATATATAACGATAATCATTGGCGCGCTGGTAGGATTTCATGATTAACATGTGTTATCAATAATAAACAAGCTAATTAATATTTGTTAAATTATATATAAAATATAGTCATTCTAAATTATAACCTATCAACAAATTATTATATATAATTCTAGAACTTAGCATATCGGAAACTTGCATCCTTTTAAGGAAAAGTATCCACAGATGACGAAAATAACTAAATATGACTACATTTAGTGCAAAGAATCGAACATCAATAGAACTAATAAGACTATGCCAGTGCTTCCCTCCTTCTCTTCTTATTAACATAATCTCTCATTCTGATTGCAATCTGTTCTTCATATCTTCGATCATCCAGTTCTTCAATCTGCTCATCTGTCAGTCATATATTAACCTGCTCCAGCATATCCTTAAAGAATGTCATTCTTTGATTGATGGCTGATATTGGTGGTAGTTTTGGAAGCTCAAGCTCATAATCCCTCCGGTATAGAGCATTTCTAGGTAGCTGAAAAACATTGCTAAAACTTTGGTCAACTTTTTAAAGTACCGCTCGCATGTAATCGCCCAATCAGTGGGACCTTTATTTAGTAGATCAACAATGTTATTATTCACCATTTTAATAATACCTTCATTCATTGGGATCTCTTCAACACCCAAAATAACTGATATAATGTGGGGACAGGGAATATACTGTGGACCACATCTCATGCACTGATATGTTTCCCGTGTTTTAGTGACTTTGGCCTCAGCATTTAATATCGATGTTAGAAAGGGCTTCCTGAAGTATGTGTAATTTGAACCCCTCGGCGAATTTTCTTCTGGTGCTTTTCTGAAAACCTAAATACGAAGATCTACCACTTCAGCAATTTTTGATTCGTAGTCCTCATTCGCTGATTCGACACCAGTTATGACACTGTGTTTCAATTGATAGTTCGAGAGGATCACTTACCTCCATATTTCGGAAATCCAGAGTCACTGGTTCGACAAGAGGAGGACGCTGTCTTGGTTCAACAGCCTTAGCTCCATTTTCAACAGCTTCAGCTCCATTTTTAACAGCTTCAACTCCATTTTCATCACCTAAATCAATTTCATCACTAAAATCAATATCATAACCACGATCAAAATAATCATCGACATCACACCCTGTGGGATATTCCTCTAGAATTTCACCAACATATTCTGTGGATTTATTGTTTCGAGCGTATCCAATAAGTGCTTGCAAGTTTTCCTCGCACAGATTCAACTCATCACTCTGCTATGGCAACTGTATCATCGATTCGTAATCATCAGTTGACGCCCTGCCCGCTTCAAAGATCTGCTTAAAGATATCATACAAGGAGTCCCTGAAGGGCCATAAGCTCCTATCAAGAGGACCACCAACTGCTCCCAATGCCAATTCCATACTAATCCAGATTCGATCTACTGTCGTTTTATCCGCCTAGAATCGAGTCTACTTCTAATATTTGGTAAGAGCAACAGAGAATCACGTGCTTATATCACGTGCATTATATAAGCACGTGACCGAAAATTTTGGTTTTTTTTACGGGGTACACTATCCTGGCGGACGTATATTCAGGTCGGGTAACATCTCGATTTTGACACCTTTTTTTGTTGCAAACTTGACCGAATAAAATTGGCAGCATGTTTGAGGTAATATTTAATGAAACCAAATATTTTTTAATTATTTTCCCTCCCTTTTTAACTCAGAGGACTGGCGCTTACTGCAACTTCACTCCTTCCTCTGATCATGGAATCTCAGTACGTCGACCCCAATGGGCGGCTGCTGACCGCAGTTCATAATGCTGATCTCACACTTTTGGGACCCCTTGAAGCCAATGGCGCTGACGTGGGAAAATTAGCTAGCCTGAACACAAGGCAGCAATTGCTGCTCGTATTGAAGAGTAAAATACCACATCCTTCTATTGGGCCATGGGTGAGTTCAAAACAAACCTCGGGTAGCCGTGGAAGCAACACTTACCCATACACTGTGGTTGTTGGTAACAGAACTATGACGTTTACAAGAGATAACGAGTATGACTGGGAAGATATAATCTTCTGTACCTCTCTGCATCAGGTACCTGCAGAAGAAATTGGCTACACTGGTAACTTGAATGTTAGCAATAATCTTGAGGTATTTTTTGGGCGGTATCCTACTAATTTGACAATAGCTGACGTTGCCAATCTGGCTCCTGAGAACTTTAATTATGGGCCACAGACCTCTAGAGCTCGACTATGTAATTCTTTGGCGCAATATACTACCCCCATTGAAAATGAAGGTGCTTTAGAAGTCTTTCTTTTTGGGAATATATTCACTGTTTTGAAACCGATAGTTGAGATATCGTTTCAGAAGGCACAATCCAGGTCTTACTTTTCAAACAGTTCTGCAGAGCTATTACGATTTGATTGAAAGAGTTGCAGGATGTGACCTTGTTGGTTTAGAGTATGCCGAACAAAGCTCTTCTGATGTGGATGGTATTTTCTCAATAATTTATGACCTGGGTACTCAAAGAGCACTGAGAAGTTATTCAGTCTGGGCTTATGGTGATATAGTGTCGTCATTAGCAATGAAAGGTCCTGGGTATGGTGTTCAAGAAGGTACACCTTTACCTTTGATTGTCGGCACTATCATTGAATTGAAGAGAGCAATTTTCACCGAAGAAGTTGTATCCCATTTGGTTGAAAGATCAGGCACTAGAAATCTAATGTGCGCTGATACCGGTGGTAACATTCAGTTTGTCAGAGGCCCATTTTCAAATGCGT